>JBBPTK010000616.1:0-13225 GCA_038094135.1 Spongiforma cf. squarepantsii
CGTACTCAGGAGGCCCCCCTACCTTTACCTCAACAAGGTTCCCACTTGACGATAATCTCGTTGGTCAGTTCTTTTTGAGGTCTTACAAATGTACTCTAACGCGAGCTGACAGATCTTCGGATGGGACTTTGATGGATTTGTTGCTGCTACTGAGCAGCGGCTTCGAGAATGTATCAAACGGCTTGAGGACCTTGGTGGCGCAGAAATGAAGTCCAAAAATATAGGGAGAGCAATTGAACTGTATTCTACCGCACTGTCCCTCGGTCCATCTAATCCCGCGGATCTTCTTATTAAACGAAGCGAAGCCAGAGCATCGCTGTCGTCATGGGAAGAGGCATTAAATGATGCTGATAAGGTATGAGTCTTAAACTTTGTACGTGCTTAACAATTTGGTTCTTAATACCTTCAATCCAGGCAATCGCTATCGATCCTCAGAATCCGCGGGGATTTGAACAGAGACATGCCGCGCTGCACGCTTTGCAGCGTTACACTGAAGCAGTTGGCGCATATAACCGCATGCAATCTCTCATCCACCATTCTCCAGATGAAGACGTCTATCGTATGTGCCATCTTACCTGTGCGAAAGCAACGTTGTGATCTTGTTCGTGTAGAATTAGGCCAGAAATATGTTTCACCTCCCCAGCTAGAGAAGGCCATCGACGAAGTCGTTCGTGAGGTTACTAAATTTTGCCCCCTTGTTCTCATCGACGTCAAGACGGGTCGTCTCTGCGACCATCGGGAACAAGCGCATACATTTAAGTCGGATCCCCGATACAAGAAGCTAGTTTCCTCCATGACGTCGCATTTAGACAACGAATTGATTCTGAATGAGGTGGAAAGATTTTTCCAATACGTGACATTTTCACATGTCTGGGAAGGAGAAGAGCCCTCATTCCAGCAAGTCAAGTTGGTGCAATCGGTCTGGAAATTAAGCTCATCGCCGCTGAACAACAAGCTACGCGAATTCTGCAAGGTTGTTCAGAAAGATGGATATCGGTATGCCTGGTCGGACACGTGTTGTATCGACAAGACGATCAGCACAGTGTTGAATCAGTCGCTCAAGATGATGTATAAATGGTATGAAGCGTCCTCTGCCACATTTGTCTTGCTGGCGAGTGTAGACTCTGCTTCGGCTATCGGTGATCTCACGGACAGTCCCTGGATGACGCGGGCTTGGACTGCTCAAGAACTTTTGGCACCAAAGTTAATCCGATTCTATGATCGCAACTGGAGGCCCTATCTTGAAGACACTCGGCCCAACCATAAGGAGTCCCCAGAGATCATGCAAGAGCTCGCAGACGCTATTGGCATCCCTCGCGAGACCATTACCTCTTTCCATCCCGACGATCTCAGTATCCGACAGAAACTGCGTCTCTCCTCGACGCGCAACGCGACGATCGAAGAAGACATCGCGTACTCGCTGATAGGTATCTTCAAAAGCGATATCTTGCCTCACTATGGAGAAGGATATGCTGCGCTGGGACACCTGCTCGAGGAGATCGTGGCTCGTTCGAGCGACGTGACGGTACTTGCCTGGACAGGCCAGTCATCACTATACAACAGCTGCTTGCCCGCGACTCTTGCGGTATACCAACAACTGCCCCGCGCATCGTCGGATCATGCTCACCAAGAACATGGCGCGAATACTATGTTGGATGCATGCGTTGAAGCGTTGAGGTGTTCGCTCTCGGACTCTAGTGCTTTAATGGACGCGCTTGGCCTACATGACCAGATCACGGAATTGCCTCCGGTCCGGTTTTCCCATCGACGACTTTACCTCCCCTGTGTCGTGTTTGTAGTCAAGAAGCTCAAGATCGTCGTCGAACGCGAAGACGAGGGCGGGGATCGCGACAGTGGTAATATGGGTGCCAGCATTGGGAACAGGGAGGAGACGCATTACCAGGCGCAGGTGACGGGGATCGGTCAGGTGGAGTTTTGCACTACGGATAAGCTATCACCCAAAGAGCCTGGTAGGCTCGTGTTCGTGCATCCGTGGATTCATGATCTGCGCAATCCGTATGGGAACGATACTTGGGGAGGGGACACCGATGATGAGGAAGACAATGATGGCGACAGCGATGCTTCTGTTGACGAGGTGAAGGCAAAGGCTGAAGCGTTGCCTTCGGAAGCCGACCGTGCGCGACGGGCGTTGCGGCTGATCGTGCGTTTGCAACAGCCGTTCGAGGCGCTGTTGCTCCAGCAGCAGATCAATGGCGAATTCAGACGTGTGGCTACGGAGCATGCGATCCGTGTGCTTGGGTTGGACTCGCAGATCAACTGGGCGCGGGATGTTCGAGCAAGAGTGGTGGAGGTATTGTAAGTTGGGGTTCTAAAGATGCGTACATGTGCATGATTTGGTTCGAGCCTGTCTACATAGTACAAGTACACGCCATCTGTAACTTGGATGTCAGTTGAAGCTTATCGCATGGTGACCGTGACTAAGATGATATGGTCACGGTTGTTGTGCTAAATTACGGTCCGCCACATAGGAGTCTTTCCCGATGCCACAGCCAAGTAACCCGTTACTCCTACCCGAGCTATTTGAATCCATTCTAGATTTCCTCTGTGGACCGTACGAGTACTTCGATGGACATGCGTTTGAAACCCCCCAGCCTGAAGTATACGATGCACATGACACACTGGCAACTCTGGCTCGAACATGTCGCACGTTCTGCGAGCCCTCCCTGAACCGCCTTTGGTATGCCATAGGGTCACTTAAACCACTCATTTTGTGTTATACTGCAAGGGAGAAAGTGGACAATTGGAAAGGGGAATTAGCAATAGTGAATCAACTATGTCTTCAAGTCAACCAAAATATCTGACAGTCATACAGCATCCAGCACCGTCCATATCTGAACTGGCCATCATCAATCGGTATTCTCACCGCATTCAAGCACTGGCCGTCCTCGATAACACCTCCCTTTCATGGTTGCAACATTTCATCTTCGAGTCGAACATATTGCCTAACCTGAAGATGCTTGTGATCACGCCATCTGATTATTGCGTGATATGTATCCAGCCACTCCTTGGTCCCACCCTCACTCATTTGGAACTACATGTGGACGTCCATGACTCAGGACTAGTGTCATTCTTCAAAATTCTTCCCTCCCGTTGTGCTGGCTTGAAGGCAGTCGTGTTCCGAATCTACATTAAGGAAAGAGTGGCTGTGACATCTGCAGTTACTACAGAGGCTCTTTCTCAGGCGATTTGCAGCCTCAAAAATCTGACTTATCTTGATTGTTATAACAAAATAGACAATACTTGCTTGTGGCATCTCTTCATGTCTCCACATATCTCCACCCTCCACCTCAGAGCCCTGCAATCATCACATCAAATCTTGCTTCCGCCTACCGTCATTCCATTGCCTTCCATGAAGCGTATTTCCCTATTTTACGCAGATATTCAACCCGTAATTGATGTCTTTCGTTCTGAGGGACAAGGCGAGCTATATGATGTTGATTTCAGCTTCCAAAGCCCACCAAATCATCACCTCACTCTTACTTTTCTGAGTCTCCTCGCTTCTCCTCCACGGACAGCCTCTTTGCAGTCCGTGTCTCTCGGCAAACCGGGTCCTCTAGATGACGTAGTCTCTGCACCGCACGCTGAAGACGTTATTTACTATGATGCTCTTCGACCCCTTCGCCTTCTCCACAGTCTTCGTCGATTAGTCGTTGAACTTGGGAATCCTGTTCTCCTCACCGATGACCAACTGACAGACTTGGCTAAGGGATGGCCGTTACTGGAGATCCTTTCATTGGAGGGCAAGCTGTCAACAACAACGTACTTGACCTTCAAAGGCCTATTATCGCTCGTCGTTGTTTGCCCCAAGCTGGATTATATTGAGCTATCTTTGGATGCCAGGGAGATCCCCACGAGCGGAGCAGGTATGGATGTCCGTGGCACGTCAGTCGACGAACTCTGTTTTCCGAAGTCACCCATCGATGATCCTCTTCGGGTGGGAAAATTCCTGCGGGAACATTTCCCGTCCATTCAGAGGCTAGCAAGTATTCCTCGCGAGGATTTGCACTTCGATCAATGGGGTAAGGTTGATAGATATTTGTTCAATGCTAGATACTTCCCTCAGAATTTGACCGCTTAATCGTTTTTATGTTTGTACTAGCTTCGGATTCAACGTATGTATTGTAGTGGTGTATAATTACTGTATATACATAAGTTAGCCATGTGTCCTCCCATCACCGAGATCCATCGAAAATGACTCGTCCGACTAAACGTTTTAGAAAAACAGCACCGACTCTCTCGTACTACATCCCCTTTCATTCTGGACCCTCCTTGGAGCATATCCCAGACGACGTCTTCAACGAGATTTGGTTGAACCATGGAGCGCTATTCCTTCTGATGAATCATGAGCTCGTGAGAACACCTGCCCTTCGCGCATTGTCGCAGACATCCCAACTTTTGAGGTCACGTTTCCTTGCCATGCCTGGCGAAACCTTACTGTAAGCTCCGTAGCACCAAGAAGCACGACGGTGAACCATACTTTCACTGGGAGAAGGCGATCGGCGACGCGACCATTTCCGCCACACGCGTCCTGAAAGCCTGTCCTCATCTCTTGCCCTTGATCCAGTCCGTACTACAAACAGATGGTGAAGATGGCACACTAAATACTAATCATCATCTAGGATCGTATCCATTATGCTGACGATGTCTCAACCCTGCAAAATCATTCCCCGTTTTGTAGCTTATCCTAGCTTGCCAAGCTTCCCAATCTTACTACCACCATTCATGGTATTTTTCTTCTTTTTCGTAGTAACGTGCGAGCTCAACAAACTCTCCCATTATAGTCATCAGCGCATCGTCGAGAGCCAAGAGAGGAATCAGGAAGGCGTTTCAAGGTGTACAATTGCTCACCGTACGAAAGATATCACTGCCTTCCCATGCGCACGATGTCATCAAGAGTTGTCCTAACCTCGAGGAAGTGGTCAACGCATCAGGAAACTATGATGTAGATCAGTGCATTTTGCGTAGCCTAAACCAAATGTGTATAGCAAAAATGTGTAAAGATCCCAGCACCCCACGAAATTGACTACCTGCAATAGAATACCCGTGTGTACCGTCCACCATGGGGCACTGCCCCGAAGGACGCAAATCAATGGATGAAAAAAAAGCACTATCATATGGAAGGAAACTCCTGTACAAAATCACCAGTTCGTCTAACGAGAGAAATCTGTGCACAGCCATTACGACCTCCCGTGCCTTCGGGCGCCGCTGAGGAACCACGGACCAACACCTTGCCATAAGCCTCCAGTGCTGGTTTTGAACCAAAGTTCCACGGGTTGGACGAAGAGGTGGCTGGTATGCTGTAAGCTTGAGAGCGATAACCTCGTAATCCGTCTTTTCTTTCCACGGGATATCGCCGGACAACACCTGAAAGATGAAAAGAGTTGTCACAGATTCCACTGGTGCACGTTAGAAGACGTCACTTACCTCAAACATGATGCACCCAAATGAATAAATGTCACCTGACGGGTCTGGCTTGCTGCCAGTGAGTCGTTCAGGTGCTGCCCATCTGACTGATCCCGGGTTGTGCGTGCTGGACAGCCATTGCAAGTATGTCAGGCCGGGCTGCGCCTTGACTATACAAGCTAGCCCGAAGTCGCTGATTCGCGGAGTTCGGTCTTCGTCTATAAGCACGTTGCTCTGGTAAAAGGTGAGAATATAATTAAAATAGATTATGAACGACGTACGCTGTGCAAGTCTCCATGGAACACGTTGTTTGAATGTACTATCACGTCAACGTATCAGAAAATATGGGGTTATATTGGATTCACAGTCACCACTCGCTATGGACGCACGATATTCCAGGCCGGATCCGATTCCGTACACCTTTGAATCATTATCATTACCGATCCGATATCGGGATTACAAGACTCACTAGTTGTAGTCGTTCATCCAGTATGAGTGCCTTGTTCTGAAGAAAATCATGCAAAGTTCCATTTGGCATCCATGGCAACACTGCGCTGAGAGCTGGTCCGAAGATAGTGGTCACACCGAGTAGGGGGATTAGATTCGGATGTTCCAGTCTTTTCAAAATACCGAGTTCTCGCCGAAGGCGCTGCTATCGAGATTGATCATTGACCTAGCGAACTCAGGAAGGTGACCCACCCTGTTGAGCTTGACTAATTCCCTCTGGTTTTCCTCTGGATCTTCAGATTCAAAATACCTAGGGACCTTCACAGCGATCTAAAGAGATGCATGAGTTTAAGCACCAATGTCCGAAATCAGGAGTAGAGTATCCTACCGGAAATGATTCAGAAGTCCCGGTCATACTTTGAAATCTGCATTTATACACCTCGCCGAATGCGCCACCAGATTTGTGAATGACAGAGTGCTTGTCGATTCCGTCTGTGAGATCAACAAGTCGACTGTCTTTGAGGGGAGAGCTGGGTAAGATCAAACAGGTTGTCCTAGTTAGTCACATAGAAGCTGAAAATGTGGAGACTAACCCAAGTAATACGGGGTAAGCACTGCTACGTTCAGTGGCACGCTAGTTGGGGAGCGAAACCCGACGACGCGGATGGCATTTGTGTGAATCCGATCAAGCGTGGGATTTCCCAAAGGAGGACCTACTTGGGCACGCTGCTGTGGGGTGTAGCAGCAGTGACTCTGGACAGCGATTGTTCGATATCGTAAACGATGCGCTGGAGTCTTGCTGAAGGAATGATCAGAAAAAAAATGAGGAAGGTGCAAGACACGAACATTGAAGGTCCATTTCAGAAAACATCTTCCTGAATGGAAGGACAGCTTCAATGAGGTGTCGTAGATGTTGCGCAAGCTCTGCACCGGCAGAGTGATTTACTTTGGACACATCCACGAAGTTCACGAGGGCAATCTACACGTAATGGTTAATTTGTGATACTACCCCATCTCGAGGATGACGGTTCGCGCCTCGAGAAGGTCGACAATCTAAGGCAGACCGAGTGGGTGTGGCGCGCGTCATGATCATTGCATAAACGTAAAGCCAAGTTGAACAACTCACCCTAGGACGGGCGGCTGGATAGTAGGCCTCTTCCGAACCCAACCACGATGCGAATTTGTGCGTGTTGACATACTCCCTGGGATCCTTGGATGCGAGTTTCCTGGCAAAAATCGGGAATATCTCCTCGTTCAATGCGGTGGCGGCACTCTGGACCGACTTCATGACTTCAAAGTTGGGAAAGGGAAGTCTTGAGAAGAAAGATCGGACGAAAGAGGAAAACGTGTTGATCGGTCACGTGGGGACCGCGTCGGCGCGAAGCGACGCGTTCGGAGTCCGGATGTTCGAAAGTGAAGATGACCCGCTCAACTACTCGACGCGTTAAGAAAACATCGACTCTCTCGTATTACCTTCCCTTCCATTCTGGACCCTCCTTGGAACACATCCCAGACGACGTCTTCAACGAGATTCTCTCCCATTTACCCACCCTCACCGAACATCACACCTTGGTTGAACCATGGGGTGCTATTCCCTCCGGCGAACTTGCGCGAACACCTGTCCTTCGCGCGTTGTCGCAGACATCCCAACTTTTAAGGTCGCGTTTCCTCGCCATGGCCTGGCAAAACCTCGAGCTCTGTAGTGCCAAGCAGCACCGTACACCATACTATCAGCAAGTGATCGCCAACGCGACCCTCGCCGCCATGCGCGTCCTGAGAGCGTGCCCTCATCTTCTGTCCTTGATTCAGTTCGTACACACCTATGGTAAATACGGCGCACTAAACGCTAACCATCGCCTAGGACCGTATCTGTCATTCTGACGGCCTGCCAGCCCGGCAAAATCATTCCCCGTCTGGCAGCTTATCTTTCCAAGCTTCCCAATCTTACCGCCATTCATGGTATTTTCTGTCTTTCTTTTCGTGGTAATGTATAAGCTCAACAGATACAGTCGTTAGCGCATCGCCGACCTGGCGGGTCGAGAGAGCGATCAAGAAGGGATTTCAGGGTCGACAATTACTCTCAGTACGAAAGATATCACTGCCTTCTGAAGTACATGGCATTATCGAGAGTTGCCCTAACCTCGAAGAAGTGGTCAATATATCTGAACGACGTGGTGTAGATTCGATTATCCAGTCCCTTATTGAGGGTAACTGTCGCCGGGTGAGCGTGCTAAAAGGCATGGTCACCACACATCTCGGCCGTGCGTTTCTCGGTTTTCATTGTTCTACGTCCTGAGCGTGAATTGTTTTAATTGACAGCATTGGTCAAGTTGCTTCCTGACTTGAGGCATCTCGAGATACTAAATATGCGCGAAGTAAATTCTCTCGCATTTATTTGACCCACATAGTGACGGCCTTGTCATAGTATGACGTGAAGCCTTTGGCAGAATTTTCCCTCCTCGACACTATCGAGATCAGAACTGTGTACTTCCTCCAAATCCATTCGGTCGCTGAATGCACAGATACCCAAGTAAACGAGGCGAAGGAGATTTTGAAAGCGAACAAGTCAAGTTCTGCGAAAAGGGTAATTATGACGCGGACCGTTGATGATGACTCGAATATGGTCGTCATGCGTAAAGTCATCAAGGTGTGACCGTGTTCAATGTCTGCTATAGCGCCGTCCATGGGATTGCAAAGTTTGCCTTCATGGTGTAGAATAGGCTCAGTGTGGCCGTATGTGTTTCAAACCCAAAGTTCACATGAAAATATTAGTCGCCTCGTTGCTTACCCGTACTATACTACTTATTATACCATTTGAATATTTCTAGCTTTACTTTTCCAGTTAATGTGACCACCATTCCCATAGAGCCAGATGATGGAAAGTAGTGGGTCACTCACTGATGAAGGCATCGGTGTGCCGTGCGGAATCTGCGCAAGACAGGGTGTGTTTCTTTACAGAGTTCATCCATATCATAGTTGTGTGCATGATGGTGCCTTCAAAAACATGTATGTATGCCTGCTGGTTAGTCGCCCAGTTTGGGGATAAAGTCGAAACATAACCAAGCTGCCCCGATCGACAAAGCGTCATCCCAGTATGACCAACCGCCACTCCCTGTTTTCTACCTGTACCCAATCTCTTTCCTGGACCTCTGCGTCCTCTAAACGGTACGCTACACCATCTTTCCACTCGACAGCCAAAAGAATCAACTTGTCAGGCACACGCGCTGCGACCACGATAAAATCTTGGTATACGATTTCAGTGTCCGGAAACAGTTTGGGATCATCGACGTGAGAAGGCAAAAGGATATAATAATGTTGATTTTGATCCTCTCCTAAAAATCGCCGAGATCGGATCGTCTTTGCGTTCGCAAAGCTCGTCCAAAAGTACAGTTGACCCATGCGAGGGAGGGGATAATGTGACAGAGTGGGAGGCGAATGAGGCCGCTGCTGGCTTTGCCACATGACGCGGACATCGATGCTATAGGTGGTTTCGTCTTCCCACGTCCGTTCTTTGATCTTGACCAGCTGATGGTGTTTATCCACGATATAGAAGTCCGTCACGGGCCGCCCGCGCTCGCGGTCTCCGGCATTGAGACTAAGGAGATTGTTTGGATCCTTGCCCGACCAAGCGGCCCAACTCCAAGAAGGAAACGGAACCATCTGTTTCGAACCATCGTTTTGCAGGATGGGTATTTCAGCATGGTTTCGTATGGTATAACCTGTGAAAAACCATGACATCGCACATGCAAATAACGATTCCGGAAGACCCCACAGAAACGTATCGTTCTGGATTGCGGCGAGAATCTGAGAAACGCCATTGAATGCGTTGAGTTGGTCTGATTGATAAGTCAAGCGCCGCTGTCGATAATTGGAGAGGAGAAAGTTGTAGGTGTCGCAATAGTCTAATGGATGTAGGGGTTCCCAGGAAAACCAGTCGCCCAAGGGCCTCTGAGGGAACGCTAACTCGCGCCGAACGAGTTTCCTAGCTTGTTCTAGTGCTCTCTCTTCGGAGTGTGATGCCTTGCGACAGCTCCAGTACGCTTGGTTCTCTGAAAATACCAACACCCTATTGGACAAGATTCGTTCCTGGAACGTCCATGCTCGTTGCGCCCAAACAGTCTCGTTGATTCCGACGGGTGTTTTGCGGGTGTCAATGACCGTCAGTAGTTCACAGTCGCCTAGCTTCAAAACGCTCTGCGCCTGCTCGCGAGACTCTGGCCTGACACCCGGAAGGCCACTGTCTGCATTATCTCCAGCTGCAGCAATGATGGTGAACAACGCTTTCGAGTAAATGGCAGCCATTCGCATGATTTCTTCTTGCTGCATCTTTAGGTCGTCTTGGATGATACAAATGGAGTCTACCCATAGGTAACGCTCTCCGATTGCACGTACGAGGATGATGGAATCACGGATGGTGGCTGGAATTGGCGACGAATCTAAGGATCCTTCTTTGCGAATGTCCTGGGTATTCCTCAGGAGATGTTTGAATACGGGGGCCGTACCCCAGACATAGCTCAGTGCGACGTAACGACATCGTGGGGGAGTAACCACTAAGCACGACTGGACCACGTCCACCACGAAGGTCGGTTGCCTATCCAGATCCGGTGGAAGCCTCAAGGGAGGGACGCATTCCTCTCCATGTTCGTTTTCACATTGGCGAAGCCATGCACGTATGAGCTCTGCGTTTACTTGAGTACCGACATATCTACCACCAATCGTATCGAGAATTTCTTCCTCCGTTTTTGGATTGAGGATTGTCTGTCCTGATTCGACGCAGGATCTAGATTTAGCCTTGATCAAACTACTTAGTATCGAGGTATCAACTAGAAAACGTCGTCTACTTACCTGAAACTCTAAAATGCAATGTGTCGATTTCGTATATCGTGTTTTGAGTTCCCATGGGAGGGAAGGCCCTTGAAATTGGTTGGCCATAGAGGTATCAAAGATGATGGCGGCCTTGGCGAGATGAAAGTGTGTGACGCTGGGATCGCGAGTCTTGATTTCCGGGGGTAAATCGAAGTTGCAGAAATCATCGACCTCTGTCATGCGGCATTCACCGTCGAGGTCCTCGGGTTCTTTATCCAGGCAGTCAGCGACGAGCTTGCAAACGTCGCAAGTGAATCGGCGACGCTTGATGTCGTCTATGGGTCCGAGCGCGAGATATGTTCCGTGTTGGTTGATTGGAGGTCTACGACATGGCAATGGTTCAGAGCAGGGATGGAGGGGATGGGTGAGGCGTTCTATGTCAAGCTTTGAGCACACTTCACAAAGTCGTGCGGTTTCGAGGCCACCACGCCTTGATCGATCATACATAATTCGTCTGAAGCTTCGAATGAGCTTCCCATGCTTGCATCAGACTCGCCGTTGAATTCGAAGGATTCAGAGAATTACCAAAAGGATAAGGACATCTAGAAAATGGTCGACGCCGTGCATGTGTTGAACTACGCGGAGTCTATCGCGATCGAAAACATTCTCACGCGCGGAAATTATGGAACCCATTGCTTACTGACCACTGGTGGAATAAGACTTCTATATGTACAGTATAAGTCCACCCCCAGCGCGTATCCTCAAAGGTCGTTAACATATATGCACAAGTAAGTATGTATTTCAGGCTTTCTACGCCGTGTTTATCATGCTTCTTATTCGTCTTCCAACTCTATGATTCCGAATTCCCTGCTCAAAGTCATCCCAGGGTAACCAATTGCCACTCCCTCTTCTCTACCCTTACCCAATCCTCTTCCTTTACTAGCGTATGCCCTTCCCGGTACGCCACACCGTCTTTCCACTCAACCGCAAGAAGTACTAACGTTTTAGGGCTGCAAGCTGCGACAACGATGAAGTCCTGGGCTATGATTTCCGAACGGTAGTGGTTTGAATGCGGATCCGGCTGAAAATCGGGTGGGGGAAATAGTTCGTATTGCAACTGGCCTGGACCCTGCACTCTCCAGCTTCGGATGACCTTTACACCGCTGGCAAGGCTGGTCCAGAAGTAAAGTTGCCCGATGCGAGGGAGGGAATGACGTGAGAGAGATGGAGGAAGGTCAGGTCGTTCTTTCTGCCACAAGGCACGAACACTGTCGCGTGGTTGGTCCTCGTCTTCCCATGTCCTTTCTTTGATCTCGACGAGCTGAAGTTCCTTATCCACGATATAGAAACGAGTCATAGGCCGTACACGACTACGGTCTCCGCCATGGAGGTGAAGGGGGTTGTTCGGGCTCTCACCTAACCATGCTGCCCAACTCCATGAAGGAAATGGCACCATTTGTTTCGATCCGTTACTCTGGAAAATAGGTACCTCAACATTGTTCCGTGCCGAATAACCAGTGAAATGCCACGTCATCGCATAGGAAAACAATGATTCTGGCAGACCCCAGAAAAATGCATCGTGTTGAAGTGCTGCAAGGATCTGGGAAACACCATCAAACGCGTTGAGTAAATCTGTTTGATATGTCAGGCGTCGCTGGCGATACATGTAGAGCAGGTCGTCATAGTCGTTGCTATATTCTAACGGTTCCATAGGTTCCCAGGACAAGGAGGTGGTGAAGGGTGTCTGGGAGAACGACAAATGAAGCTTGTCGATGTCTAGGATTTGTTCCAGAGCGCGCTCTTCCGAGTATGACGCTGCACGACAACTCCAGTACACTTGAGTCCCAGAGAAGACCAACACCCTGTTAGACAAAATTCGTTCTTGAAACGTCCATGCTCGCTGCGCCCACGTAGTCTTGTCGATTCCGCTTGGTGAGTTGTGAACATCTATCACTGTTAGCAGTTCGTGATCTGCTAGCTTAAGGATCTTCTGCGTCTGTTCACGGGATTCTGGTCGTACACCAGCCAGTCCGCTGTCTGCGCTATCTCCGGTGGCAGCAATGATGGAGAAGAGTGCTTTCGAGTAAATTGACGCCATCCGCTTGATTTCTAATTGCTGCATCTTCAGATCGTCTTGGATGATACAAATCGAGTCTACCCATAGGTAGCGCTCTCCGATCGCATGAACGAGGATCATAGAATCACGGATGGTAGCTGGGATGGGTAACGAGCATAAGGATCCTCCCTTACGAAGGTTCCGAGTGTTCTCTGTAAGATGCTTGAACACGGGAGCTGTGCCCCAGACGTAGCTCAAGGCAACATAACGACATTGCGAAGGTGTGTCTACAACGCATGACTCGATCACGTCGATCACAAAGGACGGCATCTTGTCTAGATCCGGTGGAAGCATCAAGGGAGGAGTGCAATTCTTTCCATGTTCGCTTTCGCATCGATGAAGCCATGCGCGTATGAGTTGCGCGTTTACTTGGGTGCCGACGTATCTGCCCCCGATCGTGTCGAGATATTCTTGTTGGGTCTTCGGGGAGAC
>JBBPTK010000617.1:0-13210 GCA_038094135.1 Spongiforma cf. squarepantsii
CGGTCATGTACTACACAGCCCAAGGCAACCGGTTGCCAAAAAGACCGGTTGCAACCAGTTGGCAACTGCAGTTGCGAATTTTCAAAACAAGGCAACCTGCAACTGCAGTCCTATCGCAACCAGTTGCAGTCCAGTCCGGTTGCCAGTTGTGCAACCAGTTCGCAACTGGACTTTAAAACACTAGTCTTTTCTGCCGAATTGCTGTGGCCTGATTTCGTCTGAATGCAGTTCCATGGTGGGCCCTCTTTCAGGCCCGCTAGCTTCATAGCGGTTCTCTCCTTATGGTCTTACCTGCAGACCGCCAGGTCTGATCTGAATCCATTGTGGGCCTGTGGATGGCTTATGGTCCCACTGTCTATGAGCCCGGCCGTGCGGTTCAGTCTCACGGTTTATGGGCTTTCAACTGACTATGGCATCTGGTCCAACTCCATCTTGCGCCCACTGGTCTTTTATCGGCCTGCTATTCATCGGCCAGGCTGTTGCTCACTGCTACAGGCCCTCCCTTTGACTGCAGCATCAAGTCTGACTCCATATTGGGCCCATTCGTGTCTTATGGGTCTGCCATTCATGGGACGGGCCGTGTTGCATGAGCACACCCTTTACAGACCCTCGTGTTCATCATGGTATCTAGTCCAGCTCCATCTCAGGCCTGTTTGTGTCTTATGGGTCTGCTATTCATGTGCCCGGTGGTGACAGCGCATGACATCACCATGTACGGGCCCTCCCATTTATCATGGCATCTAATCCATCTCCATCTTGGGCCAGTGCATGTCATATGGAGCTGCTGTCCACGGGCCCTGCAGTACCATTCGGGACTGCTGCTATGGGGCCTCCCATTGATCATAGAATCCAGTCCGACTCCATCTTGGGCCCATTCATGTTTTATGGAGCCACTATTCATGGGCCTGGCCGTGTTATTCGAGCTCACTGTTTAAGGGCCCTCCCTTTGACCATGGCAACCTGTCCAACTCCATCTCTGGCCGATTCATGTGGTATGAGCTCACTGTTTAGGGGCCTGCCCATTGCCCATGGAATCTAGTCCGGCACCCTCTGTGGCCTGTTCATACCTTATCAGCCATCTTAGTCTCAGGCCTGCCCATATCCCATGGCAGGTTGTCCAAACCCATCTCAGTCCCATCTGTACTCCATGGCGGATGTTATGCTGTGCCCTTCCTTGTCTTATTGGCTTTGTGTCACTGGCCTGCTTGTAGCCCATGGCAGTTTTCCAAACCCGTCTGGGGCCTGTCCATACCCCATGGCCGACCTCATTCCGAGCCCTTCCATGTCTTGGGGGCTTTTTGTTCACGGGCCTGCCAATAGCCCATGGCAAATTGTCCAAACCAATCTCTGGCCCATCCATACACCATGGCCGATGTTGTGCCAGGCCTTTCTGTGGCCCAAGCCAGGATTTGTGCACACAGGCCCACCTGTATCACATGGCATGTGGTCAAAACCAGTCTCGGGCCTGTCCATACCCCATGGCCGACTTTATTCCAAGCCCTTCCGTGCCTCATGGGCTTTCACATGGCACGTGGTCAAAACCAGTCTCGGGCCTGTCCATACCCCATGGCCGACTTTATTCCAAGCCCTTCCGTGCCTCATGGGCTTTTTGCCCATGGGCCTGCCTGTAGCGCATGGCATGTTGTGCAAACTCGTCTCAGGCCCATCCGTATTCCATGGCCAATGTCATGGTGGGCCCTTCCGTGTCTCATGGGCTTTGTGTCCATGGGCTCACCCATAGCCCATGGAAGGTTGTCCAAACCCATCTTGGGCCTGTCCGTACCCTATGGCCCACTTTATTCTGAGCCCTGCCGTGTCTCATGGGCATTATCTCCATGGGCCTGCCCGTAGCGCATGGCACATTGTCCAAACCCATCTCTGGCCCGTCCATACCCCATGGCCAATGTTATTCTGGGCCCTTCCATGTCTCATGGGCTTTGTATCCACTGGCCCGCCCGTAGCGCATGGTAAGTTGTCCAAACCCATCTCGGGCCCGTCCATACACCGTGGCTGACTTTATGCCGGGCCCTTCCGTGGCCCATGGGCTTTGTGTCCACGGGCCCGCTCATATCCCAT
The DNA here is from genome assembly GCA_038094135.1 of Spongiforma cf. squarepantsii. Taxonomy (NCBI): domain Eukaryota; kingdom Fungi; phylum Basidiomycota; class Agaricomycetes; order Boletales; family Boletaceae; genus Spongiforma; species Spongiforma cf. squarepantsii. Next base: position 2,077 of record JBBPTK010000617.1, read on the forward strand.
GGAAGGTTGTCCAAACCCGTCTTGGGCCCATCCATACCCTATGGCCCACTTTATTCCGAGCCCTGCCATAGCACATGGCAAGTTGTCCAAACCCATCTCAGGCCCGTCCGTACCCCATGGCCGACGTTATGCCGGGCTCTTCCATGTCTCATGGGCTTTGTACCCACTGGCCCGCCTGTAGCCCATGGCAAGTTGTTCAAACACATCTCGGGCCCATCTATACCCCATGGCTGACCTTATGCCAGGCCCTTCCGTGTCTTGGGGGCTTTCTGTCCACGGGCCCGCCCATATGCCATGGCACATTGTTCAAACCCATCTCGGGCCCGTTCATACCCCATGGCCGACTTTATTCCGAGCCCTTCCGTGTCTCATGGCCTTTGTGTCCACAGGCCTGCCCATAACCCATGAAAAGTTGTCCGAACCCATGTCAGGCCCATCCATATCCCATGGCGGACTCCATTCCAGGCCCTTCCATGTCTCATGGCCTGTGTCCACAGGCCTGACCTTAGCCCATGGAGGATTGTCCAAACCCATCTTGGGCCTGTCCATACCCTGGCCCACTCTATTCTGGGCCCTTCCATGTCTTATGGGCTTTATGTCCACTGGCCCACCCATAGCCAATGGAATCATATCTCACTCCATTCCAGGCCTGTTCATATGCCATGGGCTGTTTTATTCTCAGGCCCTCTCATAACTCATGAGTTACATTACCTCAGGCCCTCTCATATACTATGGAACAAATATGTAACAGGCCTACCACAGGCTCCTCATACATGATGGGCATTTTGCAAGCAGGCTGTCCCTTTTGCTATGGAACATACTTGCCACTGTATGTGGCACAATATCATCATCCCTGTGGCTGACGATCCCCTCCTGGATGATTTCAGTCCTTTAATCGATGCAAGCCTGCTTCATCACACCGTGCGTATTTAGTTCATACAAGATGTGTTCAGTCTTTCTGATGTGCCATAGGGTACATGGGCCTGGATGGCCGCAGAACTCACTTACATTGCGCCAGGCACGCTGGTAGTGCATCGAGCGCATCATGACTTGGAGTCATTCTTCTACATCTTGCTCGCCATCTGCCTGCTCTATGATGAGCCTGGAAAACGCAAACCCGCAAAAGTGCTTACACAGTGCTTCGACCCATTTTTTGGTGTATCACATCCCAGCACTCTCAAAGTTATCACCATCCAATCCGACTTCGGCTGGACATGCCATATGCTCCCATATATCTCTGAGTATTTTCTACCTGTGATCTCCCTCCTTGAGGCAATCTGAGAGGCCCTTATCTTACCTGTGCGACTGCAAAATGGGATTCATCAGGTGAATCGAGACTTCACCCATGACAACTTTATCGATGCCATTGTCACGGTACTGGCAAAGCTCCCAGAGAGATATTGGATACCGAAGTTGTCAAGAACCAGAGAAACTTTGAAATGTGGTACATTGTCAACTACTTCCTCAACATCGGTCACCACTACTCGCACTGCTGTCTTGCCCCAAATTCTGTTGCCATGGTCAATGACGATGCGTGGTGGTTCCTCGATTGCCGATGCAAGTTCCAGTGTTGGTATGAGTTGAGCCGAAGTATATTTCAGAGGACTTCAAATGAATTTCCATGATGAGTAAAGGAATACAGAATGTATATCCTCTAGCGCAGTCCTTTAGACTGGTACACCAATGTAATAGTGGTGTGAAACACTGACTAGTATCAGAATAGGAAAGGGAAAGGGTAATAACCCTTAGTAGAGGAAACTCTACTTACTTGGTTTGTTTAGAAACAGAAAAGGGTTTAGAAGGACTAAGTCCTGTAGTGTGCTGAGAGTTGTGAGAGAGAAGGAACAACTGGAAGTTGTTATTGTTAGAGGGGAATCCCTCTAGTATATATACTCTACAGTGTGTTTGTACTTATTTACTGTATAGCATATATAAAAGGTAAATTGGAAATAGGGTAGAGGGTTATGTTACCCTTGACCCTGGGTTGAAGATAAGAGTAATAATAGTATCCAATAGGATAAATAGCTCTTATCAGATGAGTTAGAGAATATGAAATATGACTCATCCTTATCTATGATGTCATGGTCTGGACCTATGACGTCATATGGAATCATCTAGAATGTTCTAGTAAAAGAGTGTTCTAGAATGATTATGTAAGTATGAATATGAATAGCATAGAATATTCCTGATGAAAGTTTAAAAGGTGAAACCTTAGAAAATTCTTAGAATCTTGATTAGATAATCAGATTCTCAACACTCCTCCATGCTAGAATATTCATTAGATGGGATATTTGATGAGACCGATGGATTTGATTCCTTTCTCAAAATTGATTTTGCCCAAGTTTTTGGTGAACATGTCTGCGTGTTGTTCTCCAGTTTGCACATAATATAATTTGACTTCACCAAATTCGATAGCCTCTCGAATATAGTGATCATCCTTTCAGATGTGTTTGGTTCGTCCTTCTTGTGCAGGATTTTGGGCTAAAAACATAGCTCCTTGGTTATCTACACACATTGGTATAGGACCAAGTTTGATTTTGAGATCGGAGTAGACGTTTCGTATCCATTGAATTTGTTTGGCACATTCTGTCATGCCGCAGTATTCTGCTTCAGTGGATGAAAGTCTGACTCTCTTCTGGCATCTTGTTAACCATGAGATTGGATTGTTGGCAAGAGAAATGATGTATCCAGTCGTAGATCTGGATGTTTCTATGTCGCCTGCCCAGTCTGTATCACAATATGCGATCATCCCATTATTGTTTCCATTTCCGTTGTATTGAAGAGCTAGATTTGGATGTGATGAAAGATATTTGATGATGTATATCGCCTTATCCAGATGTTCTTCTGATGGATTTGCAGAGAATTGGGACATTTTTATGACTGCATATTGTTAACGCCAAGCTCAAGTTCCTAGTAACCACAAAGCTCGAGGAGGATCTCAGGAAGAGTCGCGTCACTTGAGTAAAGGTTATGAACGAGAGGATATTCTCTTAGTCACTCTTTCAGACTAAGGTCACTAGTATACTGAGCTATGATTGCGCAGAACTAGCTTAGGGCTACAAGTACAGGATATGTGGGTTTTTATATGTAAGGACCATGTGCACGGACCAAGATGGAAATGGAAGGTATTATACATGAGGCCGAATGGAAGATGAAAGCCTCATATATCAGAAGCGCGAAGCAGAAATGAAGAGGAACGTGTTGTTGAAACACATACCGAAACAGTGGATAAAACGCAAAGCAGGAATGAAGAGTGTCAATGAACAGAAAGATGAGAAAAATGAACTGTCCGGTCAATGGGAGACATAGAGATCCAGGATTCTTCAACCACACAACTCCTCGGATTGATGTGAACTGTAACACATATGAGATATCTGGTTGAGAGCCAAGCATGATGTAGAGCAATGATCCAATGACCGATTGATACTTGCTTCGGAGAGTTGGATTGGCTTCACGGATATTGGGTTTAGGATTATAACCTGTTGGAAGAGGGATGGAAGTTGGTTTACAATTCTCTTGTCCAAATCGTTTGATGACTTTATTGGCATAAGAGATTTGGTCAAGGGAGATTGTTTTCTTCTTTCTGTCTCTGGTTATCCTCATTCCCAAATATTCCTTAGCTTCTCCAAGGTCTCTGGATTCCCATTTCTTCATGAAAATCTTCTTTGCTTGAAGTGTTTTGCTCTTATTGCTACCCATAAAAAGAGCATTGTCAATGTATATAATCATGATGATTATATCGTTTCCTTCTATCTTGTAATATGTGCCTGGATCGGCACTACTTCTCTTGAAACCCATTTGGATTAGGGACTTGTGTAAGGCCTTATTCCATTGAAGAGCAGCTTGTTTAAGGCCATAGATAGCTCTTCTTAGTCAACAAACTTTTGTTTCCTGACCCTTTTGAATGAAACCTTCTGGTTGAACCATGTATAGTTCTTCGTCTAGTTCTCCGAAGAGAAAGGCTGTCTTGACGTCTAAAGACTCGATTTCCCAATCATATAAGGCAGCTAGACTTAAGAGTAGTCATAGGGTTTCAAACCGAGCGACTGGTGAAAAGGTTTCTTCATAGTCAATACCGAAGACTTGTGTAAAGCCTTTTGCAACGTAGCAGGCTTTATAGCGTCCTTGGGGAAATTCCCTCGATGGAGGCTTCTTCCTAACATATGTCCATTTCCATTTGATGGCTTGACAATTCTTTGGCAATTCTACCAGATCCCAAACTTTTCGTTCTTTGAATGATTGGATCTCCTCCTTCATTGCTACATTCCAGTTTTCTTGTTCAGATAGTGGAAGATGTTTTATATCACGATATTGTTTGGGTATATCAATATTTGTGATAGCAGCATTGAGGTGGAATTTGATCCAGTGTTCAGAGAAGGGTTGTGTGGTTACAGAGAGAGATTCATACATTTCATCAGGATTATCCAATAGATTTGTTGGAGTTATATCCTGTGTATGATTTTGAAGATCTGTTTCGATCTGTATACCAGTTCTTTCACCATATGTGTTATCAGGAATGATCCTTGGGATAGGTATACGATTGGATCGCCTAGTTTCCCTTTGATCATCTGTAGGATGGTGTTGATGTGGTAAAGATCTGAATTGAGTAGTTGGCATGTTATTCTGTCTTGGTGGCATCCAATTTCTTGGATCATGTGTGGCTACTCTCCAGTTATCTTCATTCTCTATCTGATCCTCTTCTTCTTCTTCAACAGTCGGTAGACGTTGGATTTTATGTCTGTGTAAGTCTGTAGGAGAATTTCGAATGCAAGTAGTATCAGGTTTGAGTCTTTTTGCTCCGGGGATTAGTGGAGATAACTCCTCCTGATCTGTAATATCTTGGTCTAATGTGGAAGTTTCCTGTGGAGGTTTCCAAGGTGACCACAATAAAGGTGATGGGATTGATTCTTCTTTAGGAGATTCATCTGGTTGATTGGGAAGATTGCCAATATTTCCAGGATAGTATGGTATAGGCATAGGTATCGGAAATGGATATGGGGTAGATTCTCTAATAGGTGGATCAGACCTAGATGTGGAATCTTGGAGGATCGTCATGAATGGTAGGGTCTATTTGTTCATCTTGAACAGGTATTGGGGTCGGTTTGTCATTCTGTTCTTTGGAACAATATGGAAAGATGGTTTCATCGAATATGGCATTGGTGGATATCACCATTCTGCGTTGTTGTCAAGACCAAAATCTCCATCCTTTTGTGTTGGATTCATATCTGATAAAGATCATCTCTTCTGATTTAGGAGAGAGTTTGTTGGGTCTTCGTTCGGGTGGAATGAAGACATATGCTTTAGATCCAAAGATTTTGAAGTAAGAAATGTCGGGTTTCTTTCCTTCAAGTTTCTCTATGGGGGTTTTCCATGAGAGTCTTCTCATTGGTTGATGATTGTATATGTGTAAGGATGTTTCGACTGCATCTTGCCAGAATATTGGAGGCATACATGCTCCTTGGCGCATGGCTTCGGCTTTCTCCATTAAAGTATGATTAAATCGTTCTGCACAACTGTTTTGTTGAGGAGTATAGGGAACAGTTTTCTGGTGAGTGATACCATTGGACGCGAAGAACGATTGTAAATCTTGTCCAAGATATTCTCCTCCTCGATCTGAACGTACAGTGGTGATGGAGAGGCATGTTTTATTCATAAGCCATAGGGCAATGTTGCAAAAGTGCTGAGAGACAGCAGCTTTATCTTCCATGAAGGTGAGAATAGCATAGCCGGAAAAATCGTCAATAACTGTAAGGATATATCAGGCTTTAGAACGTGGTAGTACAGGTTCAGGTCCGATGACATCTGTATGGATTAAAGCAAGAGGACGATCCGCTCTTTTGTCAGGAAGACAGAAAGTGCATTCCGTCATTTTTCCTAAGGAACAGCCCTTGCAAGGCGAAGTATCGTTAGGGACATTGATCTTTGGGATACCATCCACTTGATTGTGGATGATGCGGAGAGCATTTTTGGATATATGGCCAAGACGGTGATGCCATAAAGAGAAATCTTCTTTAGTAAGCGAAAGTACGAGGTTCTCCATTGGAGTGATCAGATTGGACCGAAACCAATGTAGATTGTTAGATGGACATAAAGCAGATGCCTGTATGACCAGCTCATTCGCTTTGTTCCAAATTCGTGTTGTGTTATTTGCAACCTGACAATGATAACCCTCTTGGATAAGAGTGTTGAGGCTAAGAAGCCTGTGTGCTGCTGATGGCATGTACCAAACATTCTTCAAAATTACGTGATGATTTGGTTGATCTGAGATGATCACTTTGCCGGGACTGTGTAATGGTGATGATTGTCCATTTGCTACTATAGCAGATTTGGTAGTAGAACCAAGATGGATGAAATCAGAGATGAATGGGGTTAAGTGGTCGGTACAACCACTATCGACAAGCCAATGATTCCAGGCAAAGTTTGATTCATTGTTCCTAGTTGATAAGATCATGGTGTCGTGGCAGGTTTCTGCTGTAAATGAGAGAACACCATAGGCGGTAGAGTATGGAGTCTCTTCATTGAAATAACGTGTTTCCTTCATCAATTTCTCTGTCTTCTTTGATGATGGATGATGGGAGGTTAACCACGGGTGTGGTATCGACATGGTTTGCATATGCATCATCAAAGTAATCTTCGATGTCTGAATTGTCTTCCACATTAGCTTCGTTTGCACAGGCTTTGCCTTTTCCCTTGTATTTGGGTTTGTTTTCCCAAAGTTTGCTGTTATTCCCTTTGTTCTTATTGAATTTCTTAAAGGGTTTCTTCTGGTTGTTAAATGGTTTATTCTGTGAATGAGAATTGGATGGACCAGATTGATTATTCCAAGTATTGGAAGGAGGAGGTCCTTTCTTTATCACAGTCATTCTATTGGAAGAAGAAGGATTGGAAGTGATTTCATTTGTGCATGAGGGTCGATGTTGAGTTTGATCCCCACTTCCACGTTGATTGAGTACAACGGCTCTGTCTGCCATTGCACGATTGATAACATTTTGGATAGTGAAATCATTTCCTTGATAACAGGCAAGAGTAAGGGAAGCGGTGTGTGAAAGTTCAGATGGTAAGGCATTGATTAACATCATTGCTTTGATGTTCTTTGGGATAGAAGTTCCTGCATCTTCGATTTGAAGGAAGAGAAAGGACATATCTGCACAATCTTTGGTGAGTTGGTTGAAGCGGAGTCGTTTCCTCATGATTTGTTGGAATACTCCATAGATTTGAGCTTCTCCAGCTGTGCCGAAGAGTGTTTTCATCTGATCCCAAAGTCTTTTGCAATATGCAATATGTGCGTTTGTCACATTGCCATGTTCATCAACTGCTTATTGGGTAGTGTAATCGATATATTTGATGAGGGATTTGTTGATGGTCTTTCCTATGATACCGGTGACACAATGGTCTACTTGTTTGAAAGTGATTCTAGCAGCATTGTCTGCCATATCGGTATACTGGATAGATCCTTCGACAATCTTGAACACGTTGTATGATTCCAATTCAATGTGTATGACATTAGTCCATAGGGAGTAGTTTTCTGTACTGGTGAGGATGGTATCTCTGATGAACTTAGCGTCGTGTTTGAAGGAATCTGTGGAAGGGAGTATGTGTGCCATGATGTCTGCTTAGTTCCACAAGGATACTGGTTCAGATGGGACTCGAATTGAGATAATGAATTGAGTGATTTGATGGACCAGAAAGAAGTGATAGGTGATAACAGTCACTTGGAGTAGGAAAAAGCAGATGATGATCAGAGTGGTATGATCCACTGAACTAGGTCAAGATCAATGAGTGAATTGGCATTTAAGAGTTGATAGATTTGACTAATGTCAGAATCGATATATGAAGTTGAATGGTGATAGGTAGAGCCAGTTGGTGTGAGACTTTCTTTGGTGTAGATTATGGATTCTACTTCTTGTTCTTCCTGTGAAAAATCTTCTTGATCATCGATGTCATTAGACGATCTTTGATCATGTCTCCATGGTATGGGTGTTTCATCTCCTGTGAAAAAATCCGGAACAGGTCCCTGATATTCTTGTAAAGGTTCTACTTCGTCTTCTTCATTCCTAAGATCCGCTAATCCGATATATGGAGTTTGAGATAGTCCTCTCTCTCCAATGGACATTTCTTTCAGTTCGCTTCTAAGGTTATTTATAGATTGTTCGAGAGTTGACAAATCTGGTCAGCTCTCGGGGTGATGCCATAGATAAGTTGAGTTCCTTATTTGATAGGATATCAACCGTCTGTTTGTTTTCTTTCCTTCATTCCTAGTTTCCCAGATAGCTTGTCTGACATCCTTCTTTTCTGATAGAACAATGATGTTCTTTCCAGATGGAGTAGGAATGTCATAAGGTAGCCGATAGATTTCGTGGTCTGGGAAGAAGTGGATGTTGTTCATGTAGATGTCGTCATTTATCCTGTGTATGGCTTCATAGCAGTTAAGATAGGGATAGATTACCATATTCTTTTGCCAAGCATTGACCAACAAATAGTTTAGAGTATAAACTTCACATCCAATATATTTAGATGTGTGTAGGTCAAAGCCATATAGTACAGGGTTAATGGACATGCATAGAGGAAAGGAAATAGAAAGAAGAGGATCTATGACATAGACAAATTCTACATAGCGTTCAACTTTATACCTTAGAACGGCGATGTCTGCGTCGTCTAAGTCAAAGCGCTCTCGGAGATTCTTCTCCAAGGAATTGATCATAGCAGACATTGGACTTGAGTTTCTTCTCCAGTCTGCCTATGATAATCCTGTCCTTGTGAGAGCATTCTCGTTGTTTAACTATAGTAGGATTGTCAGAGAGAAGCCACTGATAACGAAAAGAAGTGTCCAGGTGACGGTTAAAGGAAGTCATAGTAGGTGCATGAATAAAGTTACTACATGCACCGATGGAAGGATCATGGATATGGTTAGGAATATGAGCTGCAAGATAATTGTTCACCGTGTCGTTATCCAATCCAGGAGTGAGCTGGTCAGTATAAAAGATCTCGAACCCATGGTGGTGGATTCGAGTTGGTCTAGTGTCGGCGTAAGACGTCGACGGGAATGGGTGACCAGCTCCTTCGAAGAATTCAGCAATGGGTTCGTTGCTGAACATTGTGGAATGGATTAGAGAGGAGGCATTAGTTTCGGATGGGTGAAGAATTATTGGGCGAGCAAGACGAGTGGTGGTGAGGAGTTCTTCTCTGTCGATGGATAATTCCTCCGATGATATGATATAAGGTTGGTTTGGGTATCGGAGGAAACCATCGTTCGCTGGTACATCTTCGTACTCAGGCGCTGGGATCTCATTGGGAATAGGGAGGTGGAATTCCCGTAGATTGCGGTAGACCATACCCTTGTCCGCGACCTCGTCCCATATGTATTCCCCTCGCCAGTGAAGGACCTCCACATGACTGAGGAGTGCGTTGCATTCCTGTGGAGCAGGGTCCAGATACTCTATCTCCTGAATTGCCTCTGGGATTCCTGGGTACTGGAGGCCATCCATAGGTTTGTAAAGTGCCATCTCGAGAAGTTACGGTAAAGGTGGATCAGAAAGAGGAAGGGATGTGTTCAGGTCATTCGGAAGCGATGTCGATGTATGTAAAAGGATGTCCGACACAGTAATCGGAAGACCTGGGATGAATCCGAATGATCTGAAGATTGAGTTCCCAATGGGCACAGCATTGGGAGAAACCTAGGGAGCGACCACAAACAGGACAAGGGAGTCGATTGGAACATGGGACTGTGAAGTCAGGTCCTACATGGCAAAGAGTGGAGTGAGTAGTGAGGCAAGTGCGAAGAGGGAGTTGGTTGGGAACAGGATGATAAGATCCTTGGAAAGAACTGGATGTAGACCTTTGGGAAGTAGGTGACTCAAGCATTGGTACTCAAGTCGAGGAAGGGACTGGAGATGGAGCCTGAGAGATAGGCTCGGAGTTCTCAGTGATAGGGAGGAGGCGAGTTACCTCTGGAAGATGATGGAGACGAGTAGTGTTTTAAAGTCCAGTTGCGAACTGGTAGCGCAACTGGCAACCGGACCGGACCGCAACTGATCGCAACTGGACTGCAGTTGCCGGTTGTGACCGTTGCAGATGGAAAAAGACTGCAGTTGCGACCGGTTGCGACCGATCGCAACCGGTGTACAGCCACCTCCTATGTATATTACCATATTTGGTAATTTGTGGTAATTTGTCCGACTTTTTTGGGATTTATTTGAGGCATATATGACTCAAAAACCATTTTTGAATGTCAAAAAATGACAAGTCCGCCGAAAATACTCATATCTTGCCCGTTGCTGAACCGATTTTCGACGTTAGTAGCTCGGAATTTAGCTAGGAATCGTATCTACATTTCATTCAGCCATATCTAAGCGTGAAAACCAGATGCGGACAGCGCGCGGACCGGTCTTTCAAAAGACCGGTTGCAACTGGTCTTTTTTGGTCCGGTTGCCAGTTGCCTTATTTGGAAAAATTCTGCAACCAGTTGCGGTCCGGTTGCATCATTAGGAAGCCAAAAAACCGGACCGGACCGGACTTTTAAACACTAGAGATGAGGAGGAAGTTGATCGGTAATGATACCAGGAGGAAGGATAGGAAGAGGATCACCGAAGGTGTTCCTAGCAGCGGGGTGACAATCTAAAAAGGCCTGGGCAAGGTCGAAGTACGAGGTACCCAAATCAAGTCTGGGTTCTGATGACATGGTGAGTACCTCGTCAGCATTAAAGAGGGCATGAATGGTTTGTCGTGTGGCAGGGTTGTGCCATACGATGATTGCGCCATCTGCCCATGCCCATATGACCGACTCGTCGTCGACCTGACTCAGGGTATTATAGTCGATGTGAAGGAGTACCCCGAGCATGATGCACAGGTTGTTCAACAGGTGAACTAAAAACCAAGTATATGCGCCTGTGACCGAAGGCATCGTAGACTAGTAAAAGTCTGTGCGCACGTAAGACGGACTTGGTCATGTGGCAGTAGTGTTTTAAAGTCCGGTCCGGTCCGGTTTTTTACCCTATTTGGCAGGCAACTGGACCACAACCGGTTTTGGTAATTTCCTAATTAAGGCAACTGACATTTGGACTTGTAAAGACTGGTTGCAACCGGTCTTTTGAAAGATCGGTCTATAGCCGGTCCGCAACCGGTTTTCGTGTTAAGC
>JBBPTK010000618.1:0-13205 GCA_038094135.1 Spongiforma cf. squarepantsii
TACCCTCCGTCTTCCTGATTCTATGCGTTCAATTCACCCAGTTTATCATGTCTCTCAATTAGAACCTTGTATTCCGAACTCCATCCCGAACCGTGTCCAACCTCCTCCTCCTCCTGTTGAGGTCGACGGAGAACCCGAGTACGAGATCGCGGAGATCTTAGACTCCAAGATTGATCGGAGAAGGCGTCACTGCCAACTCCTCTACCTCGTACGTTGGCTCGGTTACGAAGGAACAGATGAAGAGACTTCCTGGCTCCTTGCAACGGAGCTAGGGAATGCCTTGGAACTTGTCTCGGACTTCCATGCAAGGAACCCGACAAGGCCCGGGCCTCTCTGATGTTTGTCCTTTTCTTTGATTCTTCTTACTCATCCTTCTCCGTCCATTCCTTCGGACTTCCGTTTATATTACAAATTCAAAGAAACAAAAAGAAAAAAAAAAAAAAACTCTACTCTACTCCTCCATTTCTCCCTCTCCATCCTCATCCTCACTCTCCGATTCGTCCGTTTCCTCCGTCTGGACCTCTGCCTCCTTCTTTTCTCTCTCCTCCGAGACCCTCTGATACTCCACCCGCATCTCCACCATCTCCCTCCTCATCACCGAAACCTCTTGCGCCACCGTGGCGAGCGATCCGGCGATCTGCCTCGCCACGTCCAGCAGCGCGGTGCCGGCGCCCCCGGTCCAGTACGGGGCGGGTGGGACCAGCACCTCCGCCTTCTTCTTCTTCCGCGGCTCGGAAGCCCACGACTCCCCATCGTCTTCCTCGCCATCCTCGCCCTTCTCGCAAGTCAAGTGCGCCTTCGCGCACGCTTGGCATGCTGACGCCCGCTTCCCGGCCACCGGCGGCAGGCACTCCTCGCCCTTCCGGAGGCACCTCTTGCAGGTCCTCCACCCCGAGGAGTTACCCCTCTTCCTCTTCGGGGCCCGAGGTGGTGCCTCCTCTTCCCCGTCGGACAACTTGATGATCTCCTAAGGGACCCCGTTAGCTCTGCCACGCTCCATTGGGTCACTACGCACCTTGTCCTTCCCCTTGCCCTTCTCCTTCTCCTTTTGGGCCTCTTCTGCCCTTCTCATCGCGGCCTCCGCCGCCTTCGCCTGCTCGGCCTTTTCCTTGGCCTCCTTTTCCGCCCTCTCCTTCGCCACCCGCTCTTCCTCCTCGAGCCTTCGGGCCTCCTCCTCTTCTTCGCGTTTTTGGGCCTCTTCGGCCTCCTGCGTCAGTCGTTCCTCCTCGGCTTTCTTCTCTGCCCAGAGTCGTTCGATCTCCCTCATTTTGGCCTGGAGGGCGGCCATCTCGGCGTCGAAATCGGGGGTTGAGGGCATGGCGTTGTCGAGTGGCGCAAGGATGGAAGTAAGAAAGAAAGTTAACGTTCAACTCCGACGCGCGCCCCGGCTCATATAGACCAATTCAAGCTCTGACTTCACACGCTTGTGGTCACCACGGAACTCCACCCATTGTTCCTAGCCGAATCAAAGTGCATCCACTTCCACCATTGTTCCTATCGGTCCTCGAGAGCTCGTCCCTAATTGGGGGGCACTGTCATATCCATTCCTGACCGCCCATTCCCTTCTCCGACATTCTCCGGACCGATCCCGATGCTTTTACACTCAGAGTTGTTCTGTCTCTATCGGACTTCCGATACACTGCCACTCTTTCTATTTACGTAGTTCCTTGTACTTATTCCACAGCCTCCGCTTAGGACTTCCGCACTCCCGAGCGATTACTCATCCCACATTCCTTTTAGTCATGATCTGTAATCCGTTACTCATCCTCTCCATTCCTTGTTACGAACTCCAGTCGGGTTCCTCGTATATAAACCCTACGTACCCCGATGTATTTCCTTAGTTCGAATATTAAAGTTAATCTCTAAGTCTACCCCGACTTCTCCTCATCTCCGAAATCTGAGGACTGTAGTTCAACAAGGGCGCGACACATACGTCCTGCGCCAACATCCTCATCTCGGACCTCCGTCTCTTCTGTCTCGGACTTCCGTCCGTATCATCTCCGACCACTTCCCTCTGTTCCCCTTCGGCCTCCCTCGGACTTAGGTCCGGAAGACCCGGACTTTGACAGATGAGCAGAGAGTGGATTCCAGGTGAAAGCCTGGGAGGTCTAAGCTGAGATACAAGGTCGTTACTGCTAGGGTTTATATACTAAAGGGAAATGGAAACGGGATGGTGGTATCGAGGCTGTGGTACAGCCGAGAGAAGCATGTCAGGATGAAACATCAAAGAAAACGGGGCTGTGACACAGCCGAGAGAAGATCAGAAGGTGATACATGAGACAGTGAAACAACAGGGCTGTGGCATAGCCAAGAGAAGATCAAAAGAAATAAGTATAGCCACAAGGGACAAATCGTAACATTACCCCCTTACTAGAGTCGAAGTTACTACAAGACATCACAACTCATGAGATTCCCAGGAAGGAGAGCCACTCATATTGGCTTCCGCGGTATTGTCGACATAACTGTCACCCAGGGAGGGAGAATGGGGACGGGGAGAATGAGAGCAATGACGAGTGCGACGAGGAGGAGGGACCAGAATAGGACGATGATTGGATCGCCGAGTGGGTCGAGTGGTAGGTCTCGGATGAGGGGTATTGGACATAGAGGAAGAGGAGGACCCGGAGGCACGATGAGGGTAAAAGCGGTCAGGGCAGGACCGTTCGATATGACCAGGGGCGGCGTGTAAACATCTGGGACAGATGTAGACTGGACAATCAATACGAATATGTCTGAGATGATGACAGGTATAACAGGTATTAGGGTAGTGGGGATCGTCGGGTCGGACAGGAAAGAAACCTTCTTCGGTTAGTCTACGATAGTTGGCTTCATCGGCGTTGAGGAAGGCTCGTTCCTCCGCAGATGCAAGAGGGGAAGAAGATGCGGAGGGGCCTGTGGAGGATAGTTGGGACTCGGTGGAGAGAAAGGGTTGGTCGGAGGAAGGTGGGGAGTCAGGGGCGATGGTTACGACAGGGGTGTTAGACAGTCCGATGGAGGCACGGTGGGCAAGATAGTCATCGATGGAGGAAATGAAGTCATGCATCTGGGCTTGGTGCATGATAGCGAAGATTTGGTCGTCAAGATTGTGGGCTACGTCGGAGAGGAGAAGAACGAGGGAGCGGTTGTCGAACGGTTGAGAGGAAAGGTTAATCTGTCTGATCATATGGTGGAGTCGATTAACCTGGAGAAAGGCCAAATAGGATTGGTAGATGTACGACGCCTGGTCGGTATGGGCGGCAAGGGGAATTGCCAAGTGGGGGTTAGAGAGTTGGGTGGTGAGGTAGATGCGGTGGTCATCGGGCATAGAGTCGTTCGGAGAAGTAGTGAGGGCGGTCCAAGGAATGCAGAGGGTCCAGTCATCTTGTGGAGGGGAGTTTATGATGAAAGGGATAGCAGGGGGTCTGGAAGAAAAAGGGGAACTAGTAGTAGGGGAGATGGGAGAAGGAATCGAAGGAAGAGGAGACGGAGGGATAGCGACGGGGGTGTTGGGAACTGTCGAGTCCGTGACAGAGGACTCGGTTTCTAAAGAGGACGGAGGCAGAGAGGATAATCTGGAGAGGAGATCGGCGTTTACGGGTGGTTGAGTTGCAAGAGGGGAGGAAGGAGCACGTTGGGCAGCGATGCGGTCGGAGAGTGAGGTAGGGATGGCCATAGTGTTGGGGATAAGGGGTTGAAGAGGGTAGATCGATAGGTATTTCAGTATGAGGAACTCACGTAGAGTCGCGTCGAGTACGAATGGATTTGGGGGAGAAGACCTTAGGATGCGATCTTTTATAATTTTCCAGGGTGGTCCATGCGTGAGGGAGTTTTTTCAGGGAGCCACGAGTCTTCTTCGGAGGTATAGCCCTTCCATCAGATTAGGAAAGAGTGGGAGTTAGGTGGGCCGCGGTGGCGAAGGATCTTTTCAATTTCGTACTCTTCTTCTCCTTCAATAAGGTCAGGTGGTGGGGCCGGGAAGTTCGGACCGTGTATGGGGTTTTCGCGATAGGTGGATAAGAGGGAGGCATGGAAGACCGGATGTATTTTCCAGGTTTTGGGGATTCGGAGGCGATAGGTGATCGGAGATAGGACTTTGAGAATTTCAAATGGGCCTTCTCGCTTCGGAAGGAACTTGGGGGAAGCAGAAGGGCGGCGGAGATTGCGCGCTTCTAACCACACCTTGTCTCCTTTGGACCAGGGTGAGAAACCCTTCTGAGATTGGGTTTTCATCACTTGGTGGGCAAGTTCATGGGCAGCGAGGGCTTCATCTCGAGCTTTAGACAGGTCTTTGAGACGATTCTCGACGGCGGGGAGGGAGGTTTCGGCTATGAGGGTTGGTAGGGCGCAAGGTTCGTAACCCATCATGAGGAAGAAGGGGGATTTGCTGGTGACAGAGTGGGGTCGGTGGTTATGGGCGAATTCCGCCATAGTGATGTGGTCGGTCCAGGAGGTGGGGTTATCGTGGCAATAGATACGGAGGAACGTTTCAATTTCTTGATTGACTTGTTCGGTTTCTCTGTCAGATTAGGGGTGATAGGCAGTGGAGAGGGCAAGTTTGTAGTTTGCGAGGCATGCGAGTTCTTTAGCAAATGCAGAGGCGAATTGAGGGCCACGGTCGGAGATAAGGGAATCGTGAAGGCCAAATCTAAGGAAGACTTTATGATAAAAGAGGGCCGCAACACCTTCGGCTGAGATTGTTTTTTTTGTAGGGCAGAGAATTACCCCCTTACTAAGTCCATGGTCAACCACGACCAGAAGAGAGTCGAAACCAGAGGAGAGGAGAAGGTCGGTGATAAGGTCACAGCTAAGTTGTTGGAAAGGACGGGAGGCGAGAGAGCGAATGGGGGATAGAGGGGCGACAGTAGGGTGAGTGTTGACTTTGTGTTGCTGGCAGGAGGCTCAGCCAGCAACATAGGCACGAACAAAGTGAGCGAGGCTGGGCCACCAGAATTCATGGGAGAGGAGTTGACAGGTTTTGAGGTAGCTGGGGTGACCAGCAGAGGGATGGTCGTGAACGGAGGAGACAATGGAGCGGCAGAGGTCGGGGAGAGGGGGAACGTAAACGCGACTGTTATAGCGGAGGACATCTGCATCGAAGGACCATTCAGAGAGGCGGGAGCGGAATTTAGGGGGAATATTGCCCTGAAGGGCTTGCAGGGTATCGAGGACGAGGGGATCAGAGACCGAGGATTGGGTGATTCGATTGGAAAGAGCAGTGTCGATAAGTTTAATAAAGAGGGAATTGGGGAGAAGAGTAACAGAGGAGTTGTCAGAGGAGTCATCGGGACAAAGGTCAGGGCGGCGGGAAAGAGCATTGGGACCTGCAAGTTGTTTACCGGGGACATGAATGAGTTTGAGATCGAAGTCGGCGAGATCGAGGAGCCAACGTGCTTGGCGGTGATTAAGATTTTTGGGTTGACGGAAGTAGGTGAGGTTTTTATGGTCAGTAAACACTTGGATAGGAAATGGAGAGCTGTGAAGATAGTGTCGCCAGGTTTTGAGAGCATGGATGATGGCGAGGAGTTCACGGTCATAGATGTCGTAATTGCATTCAGCAAGGGAAAAGGATTGGGATAAATAGGAGCATGGGTGCCATTGGCCGTTGGTGTCAGGTTGGAGGAGGACGCCGCCAGAGGCGAATTTTGAGGCGTCGGTGGCGATGGCGAAGGGTTGGGAGTGATTGAGAATGGAGAGGACCAGTTCGGAGAGGAATGTGTTTTTGAGCTTTTGGAAGCACAAGGATTGAGCGGTGGTCCAGACCCAGGTGGATGTTTTTTTGAGGAGATCAAGGAGTGGTCGGGCAAGGGAGGAGAAGTTAGGAATGAACTGGCGATAGAAGTTGGCGAAGCCAAGAAACGACCATACTCCCTTGACTGACGTGGGTTCGGGCCAATCTTTGATTCCAGAGAGTTTCGTGGGATCCATAGCTACTTCGTCTGGACAGATAATCATGCCCAGGTACTCAACAGAGGTCGCGGCAAAAGTGCATTTCTCCAACTTGAGATGGAGATCGAGTTCTTGCATTCGTTGGAGGACACGTTTGGTCCGTTCTTCATGAAGTTGAGGATCGGGAGAGAAAATGAGGAGATCGTCCATATAGATAACGAGCCATCCTTCAGCGATCATGTTGCGGAACGAATCATTCATGAATCATTGAAAAGTAGCGGGGGAGTTGGTCATCCCAAAGAACATAACCATGGGTTCGAAGAGTCCACGATGGGTTTTGAAGGCACCTTTCCATTGGTGTCCATCCTTGATACGGACATTGTTATATCCCCATCGGACATCGAACTTGGTAAAGAGTTTGGCTCCTTTGAGGTGGTCAATGAGATCAGGGATGCGGGGAAGAGGGTATACATCACGGATGGTATGTTCGTTGAGGTAGCGATAGTCCTGGCAAGGGCGAAGGCCACCGTCTTTTTTCTTGACAAAGAAGAACGGAGAGGATTGAGGGGAAGAGGAAGGGCGAATTTTCCCTGCTAGGAGGTTTTCGTCAATGAAGGTGTTGGCAGCAATGCATTCTTCGGGGGAGAGAGGGTATGGTTTGGCATCTTTGGGGATAAAGGTGTCTTTGAGATTGATCTCATGGTCGTAAGGACGTGAGGGAGGAATGTGGTCGGCCGACTCCTTGGAAAAGACAGAGGAAAACATGGCATATTCGACGGGTAGGGTTTTCTTAGGTTTGGTCTTTTCTGCAGCGATAGCTAGTTCGGTGGTGGTGGTTAATTTTTGGACAAGGAGAGGGGTAGTCCAGGTGAAGCATTTACCACATCGCACTATTCGATTCACCATAAGGTGTTTGACTGCGATGTGGGGATATCGGTGACCAAGGTTGTAGTCGAGATAGTCAAAGAGTTTCGAGTCAGCAACAGGGTCGGTATCGACTGTTTGGACGAAGAGGCGGTGTGGGGGGTTTTCTAAGGTGAAGCGGAGGGATGACGGAGGAAAGGGGGACATTTGTTTAGGGACAGGGAAGGAAAGGGACTTCTTCGCCCAGTTTATGGTAGGGTTGACGTCCTGTAACCAGGGAAGTCCAAGGATAAGGCTTTCGTTGCCACATTGTAAGACGTGGAATTTGACCGTTTGGCGGACTCCTGCGATGTTGAGAGAGAGGGAGGTGGAGAATTTGATGTTACCATTTTTGTTCATGGTAGCATTAACATTTCGTACGGGGATTTCTCTGTCTAGGCGCGAAAGGGGAATTTGGTGTTTCTTGGCAAAGGAATAGTCAAGGCAGTTGACCATAGCACCGGAGTCTATGAGAGCGCGGGTGTCAATGTCTTTAGTGGAGGAACAGATGGACAGGGGAATGTGAATCAATTTTTTTGTCCTATCTGCTACAAGTACACAAGGAGACGAGACGGAGGAGACTTGCATCGACGAAGCCCTCCGATTCAAAAATCCAAGAAGTTGACATTAGCGACATCTACAGTAGACTCGCCATCACTTTCCTCTACTTCTTCGACCTTGGCAACCTTCAGAGGTGGAGGTTTCCTGTAGGCCTTGGAAGGTTCCTTCTTTGAGGGGGAGGGGAAGTTAGGACAGGCAGTGGATAAATGTCCGGGTCGACGGCAACGGAAGCAAAGTCCTTTCTCCTGGCAACATTTGCATTCTTCGGGAGTGAGCTTCACTATTTTGACGGCGTCAATGTCCATAGCGTCAGGGTCTCATTCCTTCTTAGAAGGGGAAGAGGTGGAGTGTTGCAAGGGTACGTGAAAGCTGGAGGGGTTTTTCCGTGCTTTGGCAATGGTTTCAGCCCTTTCCCATTGGGCTTGGAAAAGCGCAGCTTTGGTATACCATTCTTCAATGGTAGCCGGGACCTTCTCCATTCGGAGGACCTGTTGGGATAATGGGAGTGGGATGCCGTAGGAGAAATAGTGGATTAGGGTATTGGCATCAGAGATTCCACTGAGGGTGGCCTTGGTTTTGAATTCGGCAATATAGGTGACCAAGGGGAGGTTCTTTCCAACACGAGTGACGTTGAGCCACAGGATGGCATTGTTCTTTGTGTCAACGTGTTCAAAAGCGGCTTTGAAATCTTTGACAAAGTTGTTCATGGTTCCGAAGCTGGGAGGGTCTTTCTCCAAGACTTCCGCTCTGTGGTTGTCGGCCCAACTGAGAGCTGCTCCTTTGGTCATAAAGGATAGGGCATAGCCGATCTGCTTCGCATCGGTGTTGTACACTTGTTTGTTGATGGTGAGATAGATGCGGACAGCGGCTAGCCAGCTAGTGGATTTGTCGTAGGACCCATCAAAGTCTCCAGGAGCGCCAAGACGGAGTTCAGTAGGTTTCGAAGAGGACATGGGGATTGGTGGAGTTGGAGGTCGAGGGGGTGGTTCGAAGATTCGACCGGTTTGGGTGATCGGGGTAGGTGATGGCGGGGTTTGCTGTCTAGGTATGGAGGCAGCAGCAGAGAGGTGATGTGCAAGGTTCAAGGCAGCAAGATCTCCTTCCTCGGTGTCGAGGGGAGTGTCAGGGTCAGAGTCAAAGGAGTCGGGGATTCGGAGGGTAGGACCTCTTTCTGTGGAAGAGTCGTCTGAGGGTCTAGGGTTTCGAGTGCGATGAGCACTCCAAGGAGAGCGGGCGGTGGGTCGTTGGGAGGAAATGGTGGGGGACACTGTTCAACGACAGGTACGAAAAGGAAGAGCTTAGACCTTTTGTTACACTTGCACTGCCAAGGAGCTCACGAAGAGTCGCATTGAGGCAGGACAAGCACCCAGGAAACTGGAAGGTTCAAGGTCAGAGGTTCGAGGTTCAAGGACTTACTGTTCTATGGTGGAACAGGGCACCTCAAGGGACGAAGGGGTTCAAGGATGAGCAGAGAGTGGATTCCAGGTGAAAGCCTGGGAGGTCTAAGCTGAGATACAAGGTCGTTACTGCTAGGGTTTATATACTAAAGGGAAATGGAAACGGGATGGTGGTATCGAGGCTGTGGTACAGCCGAGAGAAGCATGTCAGGATGAAACATCAAAGAAAACAGGGCTGTGACACAGCCGAGAGAAGATCAGAAGGTGATACACGAGACAGTGAAACAACGGGGCTGTGGCATAGCCAAGAGAAGATTGGAAGAAATAAGTATAGCCACAAGGGACAAATTGTAACAGGTGTCCCATAACAACTGGAAATGTGTGTATGTTTTTTTTAACCCTTACAATGTTGAGCTAATCTGTCCAAGATTTCTGGCATGACAGCACTTCACATTGAAGTTCATATTTTCCAGATAGGTGACAACTAACTATATCTCAATAACTGAATACTTCCTTCCCATTATACTCAACCAATCTGAAAAGTCTCAATCACTTATCAGTACAGCTTGAACAGCCTGTGGAAATTCTGGTCACAGATCAGCAAGGCCCTTCCAGCTTCAGCTCAAACATGAATGTTTACATCTGATCTTATTCTGCAGATGCTCCCATTTTCTTTTTTGCAGTTAGTCTGACAGTTGCCATATATAAGTCTCCAGACTACTTTCCATTTCTTAATCATCTTTGCATGTATAATATTTTTCTGTGACTAATATTTGAAACAATTGCTTGCTCACAATAGTGTGAAATTAAGGTAACTACTGTATACTATATAGAATGCAATTAATCAGATGTAACTAAAATGTACTAAGGTGTGTAAAAGGGCACTCATGGTGCCAACACTGAGAAAGAACAAGACAGAGTGTGAAAGAGGGTATCAATTGGTGGAACATCATAGAGACAGTGGTTCCCCTTGTATATGTACAGTTGGTCATGTTATGTGTGATGCTGATTGTAAAGATTGACATACAAAGCAATTAGCATGCAGGATGCCATACAGAATGCCTCTTACAGTGCACTAACAGAAGTATATAAGAGCCTTGTAGTTTAAAGGTGCTGTGAAGCTGAACTAAAAGTATATAGCACAAAACATTGGTCATGCTAGTATTGTGATGAACAGACTGTTTCTCTGTGAGTGACTATACTTGTGGCAACATGGAGGTTATGAGTATCTTTGAAGAAGGCAACAATGATAGTTTCACAGTTATGTAATATGCAGTCATGGAGGTCACTGCTCACATTTTGCTGATATCAACATCAGGAATTTAGCACTCTGCTTAATTGTGCTTTTCATGCTTTTTTTGGTCACAAAAAGCATAAAAAGCATAAAAGCACAGAAAGCATTGATCTCAGTGTTACCACACTAGTACATAAAAGCACAAAAAGTACAAAAAGCACAACTACTAAAACTAATTAATCAAACTAGTACTACGTAGCCTCAGTAAATACACAATAAAAAACAAGTGAAGCTGCAGTCCACCAGCTGACAGCAACCAGCAAATGAGCACATGGTAGCAATGGTATTGTTATTTGTTGATGTCTTCATTGTCTTTGTCACATTCATTTGGTGAGCATGAGGGTGAGTGGGTGGGTGCAGATGTAGGTAAGTGGAGGCAAGAGCAACTTGGAGCAACTTCAAGATAAGGGGCAAGGCAAGGGCAAGCAGTCAGGTGAGGTGAGGGAAGAGGTGTGGTGCTGGGCAAGCAAGGCAAGGGCATGAGGGTGAGGCAATGAAACAAGCAGCTGAGCAAGAGTAAGTTGAGACAAGGGTGAGGATGTGCACAAGGACAGATGATGGCATGAGGGAGCAGGATGTGAGCAGCACAGGGTCATGTGACATAAGTTGATATTACATATTTCAACACTTTACAATTTCTGGCCTCCACAGTCTCCCTCCTCTCCCCATGCTCATGCTCCAATTGCCCTCATATTCTCTTAAAGCATGGATAACCCATAGGTAGGTTTTCTCTCTTATTCTCTCCATTTCTTTACTTTGTGTTTTTTTGATAGTGAAACAATGGCAATGACATGACACTATGCCCTCACCTCATTGTCATTGTCATCTCACCTCCTCCCTCTCTGTCTTGGCTCACCCATACCTCTTGCCCTTGCCCTTGCCCTCACCCTTGCCCCCACTCTCACCTTTGCATTACAATGAATGCAACAGCAGCAACAATGATGATGATGTCAGTGTGACAATGTGATGACTTTGTCATCATCATCATCTCGCCCTCCCTGACTCCACCACAGCCTCACCCTCACAGTTCAAAGAATGTCAACAGTGCTGAGCTGGGGCTTTAGGTTTCCCTTGTCATTTTTATGTTTTCACCATTTCTGATATTTGTTTCATGCTATGCAACACAACAGCAGCAACAACAGCAATGACAATGTTTTCATCATTTCTGACACCTGTTTTATGCTATGCAATACAACAGCAACAACAATGATGACAACACCAATAACATGTTTGCCCCTGTCTCAACACCCACACCTCTGATTCAATGTATACATCTATTTTTGCTGTGCTGTAGTATTACTTTTTTTTACTTGTATCATGGTTTACTTTTCTTACTTGGTGGAGTATGTACAAAAAAGTGCAATTCAAATGAAAAAAAAAAGTGTGGTACAAGCAAAAAAAAAGTGAGATCAAGTGAGATCTAAGATAAGGACCTATCTTGGAGCATCCTTATTTTGCTTGTTCATTATTCATGAAAAAAGCACAGATAAGGACAATTAAGCAACAATTAAGCAGACTGCTAAATTCCTGATGAATCAAAAAGTAGAACCACTTCTGAGTAGAGCCTAGAGGCTTCAGAAGAAACATACTATTACATACATTTTAGTGACCAGGTCAGTATACAACAACAGAATTAAGTACATATGTAATCAGTTCATCAAGTCCAAATTCCCCTCCCTCCCCTGTGACTCCAAGTCCAGAAGTCAAGTTTCACACTCTGTTCAAATTTTTCTATGGGGATTTCAGTTCCCACGTGAGAATAAAATAATCACAAAATCTGGGACTTACCAATGACTTGGTCATCTCTGACATTCATACCTAGAGGATACTCCTGCTTGAGGCTTCTCCACTTGATGTTCCTGCACTTGTGGAGGATCTTGATAGCCAATAAGTCACAGAATAAACCAAACATGGCTTTGATTTTCCCTCTCTATGGCTCATATGATTGCATACTCTGCTGCCAGAATTAATGAGCATTCTAGGGCCATGCCTGACATTAAAACACTAAATTGGTACAATTGACAGTAAGCAGTTTGTAATTACTTACTCAGTAACTAATGACTTTAGATTCAGTGTTACAAGCAAAAAGCATATCAAAAGTGTAGTAAACTATATCAAAATGATGTAGCAAAAGTGTACTAAAAATGTAGACAAAGTGTAACTAATAAGCTTAAAAATGTGTAGAAAAAAGCACTTGTGCAATGAAAGCTTGATTTTTTGTGCTACTGAAGTAAAAAAAGTGCACATTAAAAACATACAAAGGTCTATAACCAAGAATGTACTAGAAGTTTGGCTAGAAGTTTGGCTAAAAGTGTAGTAAAAGAGCAATCACTGCGGAAACGCAGTGGCTGGCGGGATCTTGGGATGGTCTAGTTAGTGCCTAAAATAGAATTATCCTGAGAATCATGCGAGGAAGCATCGCAGCTCTGTTTGTGCTTCGAAGAGGTCCCCGTTTAAGAGCATCACCAGATGTTCTGGGATCGATGTCTCTGACCCCTTGATTTGTTCACCAGCGGCTTGCGACAGATCAACTTTATGTCTTGTTAAAGAATAAATCTGTCTGATTAATGTCTGATTTAATCCGTTCAGTACTGTACTATCTGATTTGGAACCGATTATATTACATCGCGCCCTAGCAAACTGCTTCGAAATTAGCCCCTAGTTACACCAGCATGCGCACCCGGTACCATATGGTGGGGGTAAACCCATCCGCCCACTAGGCTACCCTCCCCGACTGCATGTTCCCCACCACGTCGTCTCAGCGCCGTCCAACCAGTGATCTCCCAACCACTCCTGCCAGTACTAGTGCGAATGCAAATGAACCACCTATGCCTCGACAAACAAATGCTAGCACTCACCACCATGACTGCCCCCACTCTGCTGGATATCGCTGCTCTACAAATACTTTTGAGTCCAATCCATTTATGTTGAGCCTAGAGCGAGTAAGCGTCCCTCAGCACCGTAAGTGAACGGGATTATATTGAGTAAATACCTAGAGCGAGTAAGCGTCTAGGATTATCTATGAGTTTGTACGAGTAATATGAGTATAAGGTACACTTACCCCTCAGCACCGTAAGTGAACGGGATGAGGGGAAAGTCAATTATAACGACTCTATATATATGGTCGTGGATTGAGGAACATGTGAATGATAATGTGAAGAAGTGAAGTGGTGATAAGAAGAAGTAAT
>JBBPTK010000619.1:0-13190 GCA_038094135.1 Spongiforma cf. squarepantsii
CCCCAGTCTCGTCGCATCGTTTACGCAATGCCCTCAACCAAGCTTCGTCAGCTGCTGTAACACCTCCCTCTCCCTGCACGGGCTCAACAATGACCACGCAAGTGTCGTCACTGATCAACTGTAAGAGACTCGTGTAGTGGTTGAGCGTTCCGACATCGACACCTGGTATCAAAGGCCTGAAAGGCGCTTGGTATTTTTCTGTCGACGTGACGCTCACCGCGCCCATGCTGCGTCCGTGGAACGAATTTTGGAAGCATGCGATGCGTGTTTTCGTGCAGGATGGGTCATCTGCTTTGCTACCCGTGGCAGCGGCCCACCGGTCCTTGCCGACTTTGCGCGCGATCTTCAAGGCGCCTTCGTTGGCCTCGGTACCAGAGTTGGAAAAGAAGACTTTGGCTCCATTTTTTGAGGGGGACGATCCCGTAGGGAAACCGAGACCGCCTTGTTGTTGAGTGAGAGTCACGATCAGCTCTGCAAGTTTCGGTGCCCATAGATTGTGATACACGTTCGAAGTATGCAACAACGTCGACGCTTGTTGTTGCAAGACCTGTCCCGAGTCATTGAAATTGACAACCAAAGTAGGATCTGGCTCACCTCTGCAACGCCAGGATCAGCATGACCCAACGCATTCACGGCGATCCCAGCGCTAAAGTCGAGGAACTTTCGGTCCTCGGTATCCCATACCCAGCTTCCACGACCGTGTGAGAGCACGAACGGCGGTCGTGCATAAACGCCCAGGATGTATTGTTCTCCGAGAGCGAGCGTACTAGAAGTGACAGATGATTTGGGGGAAGTATTCAGATCATAGGTGGCTTTGAGGTACTGAGTGCTAGGTGCAGAACGACGCTGAAGAACGAAAATAAACGAAAAGGCAAGAAAACACACCACGAGTGGTCCATACCTCTGGTGCAGCGCTCGAAACGAAACGACTTTGCAGCACAGTCCTTCGAGCCAACAGCCTCGAATTTACGGCCGCGACAGGACTTTGAATGCGGCGGAGGCTCATTTTCAGGTGATTACAGTAAAATGTTGGCGAACAAAAGGACGAACCAGCGGGCTTTTTTATGTACTTTCGTTACAGGAGCCCACAGGAGCAACCGCAAATTTACAGCAACTAATAATCGGTACGTCGTTGAATATTGCGACGGCAGGCCGAACGCGAGCACTAGCAGAATTTGCTCACACCTGTCGCCGGGAAGAAACGGACCTCTTTCGAAAGCAGGTCAGACTAGGGCTAAATCCAGTCGATACACGAGGTCCGTCGTAAGGTAAGCTCCAGGCACTTGCTTTCATTAAATCGCTAGGGTGTAGAATAACATTCAGCGGCAAACCACAGCAAGGTTCACTTCTTTCGTAATAACCGCAATGCCATCTCTTCTTCATCTTCGATATCACGGGGTCCCACAGCACGCTCAGATCTCGATTCAGATGATGATGACTTTGGTCGTTTGGAAGGAGGCAAGGGGACAACTTCATTTTCGTCATCGGAAGGTAGGTCGAAGTCAGGGGTTATATATCCATCTTCTCGATCGTCCGATGACCCAACAGTGGCTTGGGCTCCGCCTTTCTCGTGTTGCGTCTTCATGCGAAGAATAGACGGAATCTGAGCATGACATGGAAAAAAGGCACTTTCACTCACCTCCCGTTCGCGCTCCTTACGTTTCCGTTTCTTCTCCCTCTTCTTTTCTTTTGCTTCTTGCTTGTCGACTACTACGTCTGCATTCTTCAGTTTCCCTTTTTCTCCTTCAACAAATGTTCGACCAGCCTCCTTGATGGCATCTGACCCATGCTTGTAAAATTCATTTGGATCGACCATCTCGTATACCTCGTGTGGTTTCCCTTCATCGTCAAAAACGAGCTTGTGGTTCAAACTACCATATTTCTCCACCATCCGCTTCGTTCGCGACAGCTTGAGCTTCCGCTTTGATAGGTTCTCAGCATCAGGGTCTGCCATATCCGAGGACTGGACATCGAGATCATGATCTGCACGTTTGAGAGTAATAAAATCTTCCTCCTCATCTGTTTCATGATCGATGAGCTTCGAGTAATGCTCGGACAAGATGTTTTGGTTTTTGCGTTCGAACATTCGGTCATACTTGGTTCGCATCGAGCCCTGCAGAAGAAAACTTTCAGGTTAAATAGATAACACGTTATAACGAAAAAGACAAACCCGTGTGGAACCCTCCACCAGACTCGTCGTGTAATTTGGCTTGGGGGACTCCAGGTCATCATCATCATCATCATTATCCGACTCTTCAGCGCTTTCTGAAGCAGTTGAGCCTTCCTCACTGCCAGCTGTAGATGATTGTGCAATAGGACTCGTTTCAGATTCAATTTCTGCTTGAAGAGCGGCCACGGCTCGAGATGCATTCTTATGCTTCTTCGCCTGCTCCCTACTCAAAAGCTTGATCTTCGGGGCACCAGGCAATCCAAGGGACTCCGCAAACTTATCAACAGGAAGTTCATCGAGCTTGAATATCGACTTGTCCTTGTGCAGGTACACAGAGCGGACATAAGACACGAATGCCTGTCCAGAAAGGACGGATCAGTCTTCAGATAAAAAAATGCATTCGCCAAAGACGCAACACTGACGCGTTGTCCGAGATACTTGATCTCAGGATCCTGAAATGCGAGGTTTTGGAGTTGATTCTGAATGCTCTGAGTCTTGCTCGCACGGATTTTGATGTTTTCGATCGTCACTCCTTTCTTCCCCAGCGCAGCGAGCATGCCCTCCTCCTCACTAGGAAGCAGCAATAAGAGACCCTTCCCCGAACTATCATATCGTGCCGTTCGACCCACGCGATGAATATAGGTCTCAGCATCCTCTGGCGCATCTACCTGAACTACCCAATCCACTGACGGGAAATCCAGTCCACGCGCCGCAATGTCAGTCGCGAGTAATACCGCGTGTTGCGAAGACGTGAAACGACTGTACATCGTCAGCCTCGCGGCCTGCTTTTGTTTTCCATGAAGATGAAGTAACGGTATTCCAGGCTGCATCTTGCAAAACGCCTCAAAGACGAAACGTACTTGTTTCCCGCTTGAGAGAAAGACGAGGATTTTGGAATGAAGATGTGTCTTGATGAACGACCAAAGCAGGTCGAGCTTTCGATCGAGTGTGCATACGCTGTAGTGTTGTGAGAGGCTCTCGGGCGTCGCTACTGAGTTTTCAACTTCCTGTAGGCCAATGTGAACTGGATCCTTGAGGCTCAGACGAGCTAGCTGTGCAACGGATTGCGTTTGTGTCGCTGAGAAGAGTAACGTTTGGCGGGACTTTGGTAAGTGCGAGAGAAGCGCGGACAACGTTTTGGCGAAACCCATATCGAGGATGCGATCCGCCTCATCGAGAACTAATACAATGTTCCTTTCTTCGTTCACAAGATGATCTAGACCACTCACCAAGAATTTGCAGGTTATCGGACTCAAAGCCAAACGTCTGGTCCATGTGCTGCAACAATCGGCCAGGTGTCGCAACGAGAATATTCATTCGAGACAAGCGCTCGCGTTCGTCCTTGAGATTCTTTCCACCGATGACGAGACCTGCAGAGAAGCCATGATAGCAGCCTATGGAACGCAACACGTCGAATATTTGGACAGCCTTGCCCTCCGTTACGACTTGTACTTGGGTTCGAATTCAGATACGTACCAATTCTCGTGTCGGCGAGATGATCAATGCTCCGAGTCCATCTTGTGGCCCCCACTTCCGACGATAGAGAATCTCAAGAGTAGGAACCAAGAACGCCAGGGTCTTCCCGCTACCTGTCCGCGCAGCACCTAAAACGTCTTTACCCTTCAATGATACGGGTATACTAGACGCCTGGATATCGGTCATGTCGACGAAGGAGCATTTTTTGAGACCTTTTAGCTTGAGTCAAGCAAAGAAGCAGTGGTACAGCGACGAGTCCGACATACCGCGCTTGGTGGGATGAGAAATTGGGAGATCGACAAATGCTTTCAGGTCCTCTGGGGGCTCCTGAGTAAGTACCACAAACTAGTTCAGTCTTGATCTATGATTCGTGTGTTTTCGACTCACAAAGTCCATGGCGAGCCTGTCCAGCGTCTCGAGTTGCTCTCTGTCATTGATCCTCTTGACATTTGTTGCACGAAGGGGTTTTGCGCGTTTCTTGGACTTATGCAGACTTGGCGTAGTGGTCCGTGGGCCCATGCCAGAAGTGGGAGTAACTGGGCCAAGTATGACACGCAATTCTATAAATGTATTCTAGGCACAGCTCCTTACATTGCCAACTTCAAGTACTACTACTAGTGGTACAGAAAACTATGTAGGTCAATGTGGACGTTGCCCATGGGAACTCTGAACCAACCGTTGAAAATTGTTGCTAAAAAAACCGACTTTTGACTTCCGCACGATTCGAGTAGTCTGGTGACCAGACTAACATCGATCCATCTATTAAGGTACGTGTCGAGGAAAGGAATCCAAGGGACGTCCCATCCTCGTGATTGTAAGTTGGTATATCCTGATCATGATGAACCTTCCAGCTTGCACTTCGCTGCATCATGTACCGACAATACGGGAATATATCTCCTCCGTGGAGACTGGCTATCCGAGGATATCCACGTCATGAACTATGTGCATGAGGCTCTACCCTAGGTCGGAACGCTAACACGAGCGTCGAGTTGGCTGCGCCTTCCCCCTTCACAGTCAACCACCTTCCTAACCGGTGCTCTTGACCCACACCAGCCACCAACAGCAGGGCTTCGATACCGGTTATCTTGACAGTTGACGACCTTCCATTTGGAATACTCGTTCTTGCGTTGGTATCTGCATCAGCTGTGCCAATCCAAGAGGTGCTGTCCAAGAAACCCTTGGGAGCGGATAGAAACTGGAGAGAGTTGACGACGCCCGGAGCTGGAATGGTCCCCGTCAGAGAGAAGGATTTGAGCTTTGAGTCGAGCTTCCATATTCGAATGGCACCGTCCCATGATCCTACATGCGTGGCTTGTCAGGGGAAATGGTCATGTGATAGAAAAACGTTGTCACGTACCAGACGCAAAAACGTCAGAATATCGTAGACATGCTATCGACGTTATCCATCGTGGTGTGCTAACGGTACCTTCTGTGGACGACTCGACTTGGTGTAAACCATGACACAGGGCCTGTGTGAATATCGGTTTCTTTTTCTGAGTGTTCCAAAGGCATATTGAACTGGTATGAGGATATTAGCCATCAAGCCCATTGTTGATACGAGAGTAGGGACATACCCTGTGTCTCCCCCACTGATAAAGGTAGTTTCGTCTACCAGAGCAACACAGTCAACACTGCCCTCTACGAACTTTTTTTGCCTCTCCAAACTCTTTCCTGGCTTCCCTCCTCTGTCTTCATCACTTTCATGTCCCTCAAATGCACCTGCCTCTAGCAGTTCGCGAAGGGCACTCTTACCACCACCGCGGAATACAAGCTGGCTTTCTTCTGGAATTTTCCAGTATCGTAACGTTCGATCTCGAGCTCCAGCTGTGACAGCTGTCTCACCACGGAGAGCGTCTACTGAGAGGATGGTATCTTGGTGACCGAACAGGGTCTCGACGTATCCCAAAACAGAGAGATCGAAAAGTTTGACTGTGCGGTCGAAAGAGGCGCTGTATAGTTGTAGGGTCCCTTTACGAAAGGCCAGACTCTAGTGCATGGTCGGTATCAATGATAAGATCGAAGAGAAGGAAGAATCTACGCACGGAAATGAGGTCTTTATGTCCTCCAAAGCCTTTTACCCATTGAGCTTTCTCGACGTCCCAAACGCCGACTTTTTTATCTTTCCCAGCACTGGTGAGGTACTGCCCATTACTGCTGAGAGCCAAGGCTAATACCTCGTCTGTGTGACCTTGAACATCGAGTGGATTTGCCTTCTGTTTTCCCTTTCCTTTCGGATCGAGGCGCTGCTTGTAAAACGTGGCCAACTTTTGGCCTGTCCGAAGGTTCCATTTATTTATGGAACCGTCTTTCGAGGCGGTAAAGAGGTATCTAGCATCTTCAGAAGCCACGGCTGACGTGACGGACAGCCGATGGCCGCGACAACGAAGACGCCCAGTTGGAGTGAAATCGTACTGAAAAAAATACATAGGAACACAGATGCACAGAGAGATGGAGCGGAACTCACACCATCCGCGATGAATAAGTGGACTTTTCCAGAGTGCTCCAGTACATCTTGGCGAAGACGGGCTGATATGAGCTCCTTGTCGACTTCTGCAGCATCGAATTCCCCTTCGACTGCATGACTGTCATGAATAGGGAACAGTACGTATAAGATCACACGACGTACCGAGTCCATCTGTCACGCTTTGGAGGTAGAGCTTTGCAAGTCGGAGACGCTTCTCCGCGGGTGTCTCGTCGGCATCCTCGTCCCCACTAGACTCGTGCTCGTCCGCTGCACGGAGATCGAGATCGTCGATGAGAGCATCGTCTTTGTCTGAGCCTAGTTCCTCGTCCTCGCGACGTTTCTTTTGCTTTGGTTTGGAAGTCGAACGCTTCCGTTTTTTGGATGTAAAGAACGCGTCTGGCATATTCAAAAGAAATATGAGCTAAAGAAAAATAAAAAGTGGACTGTTCACGTGATGCATCACTGATTTCCATTTTCGTCTTTTCCCAAGTGACTTCGACTCGATGGCAATAAGAGCACAACTTGCCAGATTCAAGTCTCTCACTGCCATCCACAAGAGATTCTCGTCATCATCATCGACGATGAGCAGACTTTCCGTAGACAATCTCAACCCTGCCATCCGCAACGTCCAGTATGCTGTTCGTGGCGAGCTCGCCATCAAGGCAGAGCAATATCGCGTCATGCTTCAGCAGAACCCGACCTCCAGTGGACTCCCCTTCCAACAGGTCATCTCTTCAAACATTGGCAATCCCCAGCAAAAGGGTCTCAACCAACCCCCGCTCACGTTCGTTAGACAAGTACGTCTCCCTCAGCGGAACGCGCCGGATCGCTTGCGACGTCGTTCATCCCTTTTTCTAGGTGGCCGCGTTGATGGAATACAGAGAGCTCAAAAACATTGCTCCACATGCTTTCCCAAGGGACGTTATTGCCCGTGCGGACGAACTATGGGAAGAGATCGGGTCTATCGGCGCATACTCTCATTCTCAGGGTGTTCCGCTCATCCGTAAACATGTTGCCGAATTCATCCAAGGTCCGTTTTTTCCTTTGCTCCCTAAACCCTGCATTGACGCTCTCATCGTGTTTCTCGCGTGTAGCACGTGATGGCCATCCGGCGAACCCCGATCATATCTTCCTTACCGGCGGAGCTTCCGCTGGTGTATCCCTCCTCATATCCATGCTCATCGCTCAGCCTGGTAAATCAGGAATTCTCATCCCCATTCCACAGTACCCCCTCTACACTGCTACTCTCGCTCAATTTTCCGGTGTCCCGATTCCCTATTACCTCGATGAGACCAAAGAGTGGGGTACTTCTGTCCCCGAAATCAGGTCCCTTCTCGAGAAAACGCGTCAGGAAGGACAAACTCAGCCAAAGGCTCTCGTGATCATTAACCCTGGTAACCCAACTGGTGCCCTCCTCGACAGGGCAACTATGGAGCAGATCGTCGACCTTTGCGAGCAGTATAACCTCGTCCTACTTGCTGACGAAGTGTACCAGACGAACCTCCACCGTAGAGAAACCCACCCGTTTACCTCGTTCAAAAAGGTCGTCGTAGAGTCTGGCAAAGACGTTGCTCTCGTGTCTTTCCACTCCATCTCAAAGGGTGTCTTTGGCGAGTGTGGCAGACGTGGCGGTTACTTTGAATGTACCAACATAAGCAATGAGGTCATTGCTATGATGTACAAGATGGTCAGCGTCGGCCTCTGTCCTCCCCTACAGGGTCAAATTGGTGTCGACTCCATGGTGCGGCCTCCGAAAGAAGGCGAAGAAAGCTACCCACTTTGGAAGAAAGAGACCGACGCGATTCACAAGGTTCTTGCTCAACGCACGGCTCAGATGGTAGCTGCTCTCAATGAAGTGGTTGGCGTCAGCTGCGTCAACTCTCCCGGAGCCTTATACCTTTACCCTCGAATTTACTTGTCCGACAAAGCCATCGAGGCTGCGCATGCGGCCGGTAAAGAGCCAGACGCTTTCTATGCCCTTGCCTTACTCGACGCGACTGGCATCTGTGTTGTCCCTGGGTCTGGATTTGGACAGAGAGAGGGAGAGTACCACTACCGGTTGACCTGCTTGTGTCCTGGTGTAGAGGAGTATGTGGGCAAGCTGGTCAAGTTCCACAAGGATTTTACGACAAAGTACCCCCATGCCTGATATCATATGTATTTTGCACATTCTCATAGATGGGCTAGCACAACTTGTACATTAACTTAACTCGGAATCATATCCAGCTCATGTCTTTTCCATTGCCATCATCGTCATCCCTTGCCCACCGAGAGTCTATTGCCCGTCTCCTTACACCTCTGCGTCGCGTTCGTCCCAGCATCCCGTACTACAAACTTGCTGCACACCGCATACCCACTCTATGGACGTTGTATCGCGGTCTTCAGAGGTATGCTGAACGGGACAACGTAGGCTGGATGAACCATTTGTTTCTCCCACAAGCTGACGACCGCATCTCAGCTAAAATGGCGAATACGCACACTCTTTGAAGCAAAGAGACACACGATCCAGGCTCACGTTGCGAAAGCGCAGCTCGAGCGGGCGTACCGGGTAAGGTTCGTCGGTGCACTCGACTCAAGACGACATTGACAGTATCCCAGTGGCTCGACGTTTTCGTACGTGCAAAACAGGGCGACGCGTACTTTCGGGCAGTGTTAGACAGGTATGACCGCATGATCGCTAGCAAACGCGAGAGGAGAGAGTTTGGTCGGCTGGTCAGGGAAGCGTTGGTGTGTGCGACGTCCCTCATTTCATCCCAATAGCTGATTCTACCCACCAGGAAGAGCAAACTCGCCTACGTACGCGTACCCTCTTCAAGGGTTCCTTCATTCGCCCCTCGTTGTACAACAGATTACTTCCCCGACTGGTCCCCCAACCCGTCGGAATCTCATGCATGATCCACAAGCGACGACTACTCAGAGAGCGACGATACGCACAATCTCTCGAGCTGACGGAATGGATCAAAGACCTCGAGATGGAGTGCGCGTTCGAACGCCAACTACGCCGTTCACAACGCGAGCCCATCTCACCCGTGTTTAGCGACGACTTGAATGCATGGCGTACGTCGTTTCAGACATGTCACTCTTTTTTTTTAAATTGTGTACCCACACGAAAGCGATGTAGTACGACCGTTACGAGACAAACTGCGGATCATACACAAGGCGAACGAGAGCGACTATGGTCGATTGAATTCGGACTATTCCCGGTCGCTCCTCCTGGGTGGTGTTCGTGCGCGCCGGCAAAAGATTCGGAGCAAGACGCGTCAGTATGCACGCGAACGTGCTGGAGAGGTGTTTTCGTCGACGCTTGCGCGCATGCGAAAGGGCCCGCCTGCACATGTGCTTGCCAAGATGACGCGGGAGGAGCGGAGGGCAGATAAGATCGTGAGGAGTCCGAGTGAGGCGGGTTATACGGCGGTGGTGAAGATGGGTATGAGGAGGAAATTGAAGACAGAAGGGACGTGGAAGGTGGAAGACGGAAAGGAAGAAGATTGGGAAAGACTGGAGAAGATGGAGGACGTGGTGAGGCAGGAGAATCGACGTCGAGACAAATTTGCTACATAAGGAATTCATTCGTTCATTCGTTCGTTACCAACTGCGCTATGGCATCGCTCATCGCCATCCTCGACATCAAAGGAAAGGCACTCATACAACGCTCGTACAAGGATGACGTTCCATCATCGTACATCGAGCGTTTTCTTCCCCTCGTGCTCGACATCGAAGAAGAGGGCCAACAAGTGACGCCTTGTTTCTCCAGGGAAGGTATCAACTACATGCACATTCGACATTCGAACCTGTATCGTGAGCAGTCCCTCATTGATTCGCTAGAACCCATGAAATCGATCCCTGTTTTCGTTAGTCCTCGCACTGTCGAAACGAAACTCGAACGCGGCCGAGATCATCATATTCTTGCACAGGTTAACGCAAGTGTTGGTGGAATACTTCAAAGAACTAGAGGAAGAATCGATACGAGACAACTTCGTGATCATCTACGAGCTCATGGACGAGATGATGGATTTCGGGTTCCCGCAAACGACGGAGAGCAAGATCTTACAAGAGTGCGTCCATCCCTACATCGCTCTACTGCCCGCAGGATTCTGATTCACACAGATACATTACGCAAGAATCGCACAAGCTCGAGATTCAGGTTCGACCGCCGATGGCGGTGACGAACGCGGTTTCGTGGCGGACCGAGGGTATCCGATACCGTAAAAATGAGGTGTTCCTCGATGTCATCGAGAGCGTCAACCTTCTCGTGCGTTCACGTCGTGTTCGTATACATGTGTAATTCAGATGGTGCTCCCCCCAGGTCAACTCGAACGGAAACGTCGTCCGATCCGAGATCCTAGGCGCAGTCAAAATGAAATGTTATCTATCTGGCATGCCAGAATTGAGGCTAGGTCTCAACGACAAGGTCATGTTCGAGAACACCGGTCGCAGTGCGTTTGTCACATCATCATCATCTCTTCACGTTCATTCACTTGGTCTCCATAGCCTCTCGAGGTAAAGCCATCGAAATGGAGGACGTCAAATTCCATCAATGCGTCCGCCTCTCTCGGTTCGAGAATGATCGCACCATCTCCTTCATACCGCCAGATGGCGAGTTTGAGCTCATGTCGTACCGACTGTCGACCCCCGTGAAGCCCCTCATCTGGGTCGAGGCTGCCGTGGAGAGTCACAGAGGATCTCGGGTGGAGTATATCGTGAAATGCAAGGCACAGTTCAAGAGACGGAGTACGGCGAACAATGTAGAGGTTTGGGTTCCTGTACCTGACGATGCGGATACCCCCAAATTCAGGGTGAGTTTGTGTGCTATCCATCGCGCGTGGGGGACCCAATCCGCTGATGTGCCATCCGAGCAAAGGCGTCGACGGGGAGCGTACAATATGCACCAGACAAGTCTGCGTTCGTGTGGAAGATCAAGCAATTGGGAGGTGGCCGGGAGTACCTCATGAGAGCTCACTTTGGTCTCCCGAGCGTCAGGAGTGGTACGTGGCCATCTTCGTCTCGTTCGCCCTCGTTTGACATGGTTTTCATCTACAGACACCGAACAACCTACGCGACCACCGCTGACGGTCAAGTTTGAGATTCCTTACTTTACCGTATCAGGGATCCAGGTGCGGTACCTGAAGATCGTCGAGAAGAGTGGATACCAGGCATTACCTTGGGTGAGGTATATCACACAGAATGGAGATGATTATAGGTACACTTCATTCTGTGATTGTCGACCCGCTGATTCATGGTCTTGTTTGTCAGCTTGCGGACGGCACAAGAAAAGGGTAGCACTCCCATCGAACAGGCAATATGAACACGTCAGAGTAGATTGTCGATGTAAGAGAGTACCAGATAGATTGCTACTTGGCGGCCACGCTTTTGACGAGTTTCTACGTTGCAAGTTTGTCCAGTTTTCCGGACGAGGTCTTGTACACGATGCACTAACCAGCACGAAGCTAACCAGCAGTAGGTTACGACCTCGCCAATCCTCTTTCTCCCAGAATCTCCCTCACACAGAGACCTTTTCCCATTGCTTGTTGTATCCATGAAAATGTACACGAGCATGTCAAGTAAAACGGCCGCGTTGTCTTGATCTGAGGTCGAATCGGTAGGCACCCAACTCCCTCCATGCCTGAAAGACGGGCAGTGGTAGGCAACAAGAGGTTTCCATGTTACTCCCCTGTGCAGCGTTTCGGTTCCGCCACGAGATGAGCATTTCTGTACCGTTCGGGAGGTGTTGCAAGCCACCCCATCAACGACTGTCCGGATAGGCTGAACGCTGAACAATGTCGACATTTTGATAAACGTATGGGATCTCCATTATCCGCGAGACTGTCGCAACATCATCCTAAAGAGTGACATCGGCCAGCTGATCGAGGTGAGGCTCAGGAGGTCGTTCAACAATGCATAAATGCCTCGATCTCAATCAGACCCACCGTCAATTTGTGTACCACGAGCCTGTACGTTGATCTGGGCACGACTGACACAACGGGAATGGGCCTGAGCCATTAGAACGATCCTTAGGTTGTCAAGTCGGCAGGTATTCGAAGTACAATTTCAATAGCTATGTCGTTGCCAGTCATCCAATTTCTACTGAACCGAAGGTATCTGCTAGTCGAACTCTCTCACCGAATTCCCAAGATCCCCCTCGCGCCTCCTTCCTCCTTTTTCCCAGCTGTCTTCTTCTTCCCCTTGGTATCCCTCGAGTCCCAAATCCGCCAAAACTTGAGATTCTCGTCCCCAGCACCCGTCACAAGGACCTCTCCGTTTGGCGAGAGTGCCGAAAAGAGAACACGTGAGTCGTGAGCATCGCGAATCTCAAACAGTTTGGGCGACGGCGTCGGAGTCGTGCCGCGTGATCCCGACCCAGACGAGGAAGAGGAAGAAGAGGGAGGATAGGCCCAACCAACGATCGCGTTCCCCGGAAAACCATGTGTGCTGACCAACTCTTTTCGGTCTGTGCTCCAATGCACCCCCGTCACTTGTGCACCGGTATGATAGGTGTGCAACCTTGCGCCGGTGTTCATGTTCCAAATGTGTATACACGTGTCCGAGGTTCCACCGCCGCTAGCGAGCAAGGGTGACCACGGTGAAAAGGCGAGGGCCTTGACTGCTGCAGTGTGGTTACGTTTCGTCCACTTGGGTGCACCGCGGGCATCACCCGAACCCACGTCCCCACCACGGCCATCCCACAGGTTGACGACGTTGTCGTTGCCACCGCTTGCAAGGACTTCACCACCTGGGCTCCAGCGCAGACCACAAACCTCACCAGTGTGCCCCTGGAGGGTCGCGACGGTATGCCTTGGAACGCGGACGTCGTGGTGAACGATGGAACCGTTTGAGTGACCGGATGTAAGGATATGGTGAAACCAGCTGAGACTTGCGACCTGGCCAGCACTATTCGCATCCGAGGATGGGGCCATAGTGCGGAGCTTCTGTGAGGTGGCCACGTCCCAGAGCTCGATCGCGGCGGTGCCGAGGCCGATACCGATGTAGGCACCGTCACCACTGAAATCGACGCTAGCGACGTAAGTATCTTCGGGTGCATCGGCGAGGTGTGATACGACGCCAGTATCAGCAGCCCAGAGG
>JBBPTK010000620.1:0-13184 GCA_038094135.1 Spongiforma cf. squarepantsii
GTTCTAGTCTTCGAGCGGTACCTAAAGATCCTTTATTAGCTATGTCTGAGTCGCAAGTGTAGACTGGGTGAAACCAAAGGTCGATAGCATAGAGCATTTTGGGTATTGCAACTGCCGTGTACAGTTGCCGTGCGAGGACCAGAGGGACCCCCATCGATGAGCGGGCGATACGGCGCAGTTGAAGGACGTATGCGGTCCCGCGCCCTATAGCGTGGGTGATCTGTTTATTCCATCTCAGCTTTTCGTCCAGGAGGATACCAAGGAATCGATGGGATTCCGTGTGGTTGATCGTGGTGCCTCTAATATCTAGTGGGGGTCGTTCTTTGGCTGAGTTACGTGAGAAGTGCATCAGTGCGAATTTAGATGTTTCGAATCGCGAGTTGTGACTTAGCGACCAGGAGAAGCCTCCGTCTGGGCGTTCCAACATGTCTTGGAGTATTTTGTTAGTTTCGTGAAAGGTTTTCCCGATGGCAAGGAATGCCGTGTCATCGACGAAGGAGAGCGTGACTTCATTCCTGTTTTGCGCTACTTCGACTAAGTCGGAGTTGTAGATAATGTAGAGGATCATGGATAGTGGGTCGCCCTGTCCGATTCCATTAGTGATAGGTAGCCATTCAGAAAGGAAGCCATCAAATGATAGTTTGGTACGTCTGCTTTGGAGCATGCGAGCTGTAAAGTTGATTAGCGAGATTGGGATTCGTCTTTTCCTCATGTTGTGTAAAAGACGGTCGGTCACAGCATTGGGGAACGCGCCTTCGATGTCAAGAAACAGTGCCGATACCACCTTTCCTGCCCTCCAGGCATTTTTGATCGTAGCTTCGAGGAGGTGTAGTGAGTCAACTGTTGAGCGACCTGGGCGACCACCGAAGTGGGTACTTGGGAGGAGATTGTTCTGTTCTAGTAGGTGGGAGATTTGGTCAGCAATAATGGACGTCAGTAGTTTACCTGTGGTGTTGAGGAGGGCGATAGGTCGATACGCTTTTGGGATGGAGTAGTCGGGTTTACCGGGCTTCCTTAACACTACTGTGGTGAAGTCGCGCCACGGGTTGTAGTACGTGTTGAGGAGGAACACTGCCCGGTAAAGTCTGAGGAGATGGGGGGTCAGCGTATCAGCGCATCGTTGTAATACTATATTTTTTATGCCATCGGGTCCTGGGGCTTTCATGGGGCTGAGTTTTTTTATGGCTCGTTTGATCATCTCAGTGGTGATGTCGCCCGGGTCAGGTAAGGGATCTGGGTATCTGAAGTTAGTAGGTACTGAAGAGAAACTTGATACTGAATACAGGGTCTCGAACGAACATAATTAGTTGATCACATCAGAATTTGCCAAGAAATTCACATGCGTACCCCATTCACATTTCATTGATCAATCATAAACAAATAGAAACGAGTTGGGCAGGTGGGAAGAGGGGAAAGAAATGTGTTCAAGACGTCACAGAAACCGGGGATACCGAGAATCGAGATTCGAAGGCAAGAGAGCACCCGGGAGTGAGAAAACAGGTCAGAAAAAAATGAATCAACCAATCTCACCCATAGTAGTACAAATCGAACATCAGGAGGCGATTGCACGAGAGTCTGGAATAAGAATTAGCATTAGCAAATGCTGAGCGCAGATAACTGTAGAAGACGTGGAAATGAAACTATGGAGATGCCAGTGAGCCATCACTTACCCTCCGAGGCTGAGAGAGAGACTTGGGTGCATTTCACCGACGATAAATGAAGGACTCTAGAACGATGGTATATGATCATAACACCCCCAAAGAAAAGTCTTGGTTTTGGCGACTAGAGTCTAGGCTTGATCCCGTACATTGTATTTGTAGGATAAACGGAAGCTCGAAATTGATCAGTGCCTGAATAGCGCCCATGACTTTCTTCGGATTGAAAAGTCTTCAAGCCTTAGGCGTGGACGTATTCGCGTGCTACGAAAAGTTTGATCAATAACTTGGCATCCTTTATGACACAGCCTCAGCCACACTCAGAGAACACTGGCTCGGGCAGCGGGACATTTGGTCTACCAACTTAGCACCCAGCAAGAAAGAGACCAAGATTAATGTGCTTTCGACACAAAGGACTTGCTGTGGGTACGAATTCCGGCAATGATTCTACTATTTAGCACAAAGCATAGGGGTCCAAAGATCAGTCAGCATTTCGGAAGGTCTGCTTTGTCAGCCACCACCAAGCCAACTAGCTTGTTTTTTCTTCTTCCTCACATCATGTATGATACCTTTCTTCCCCTGACTTTCAACTGAGGCGAGTCACTGGTTTGGTTGGTCCAAGATGTGGTTTGAGCTCGCGTGCGTCATGCGCAAGGGTGCGACGGCTGCTGTTTGGGTCAGCTATCGTCCGTTCCTTGAGCTCATGCTTTTGACTGACCCTTGGTCCATTGGCGTTTCACCACCCTCAACAGGCCTACTCCGAATTCCGTTTACCCCGAATATCTCGTCCTAACAGCTTTCATCTTCGCTGCCATCAGGGTATGGATCCAAATGCTTCCCTTGGTCCGTACTGGCAACAGCCAATATGGAGCATCTTGACTAGCCGTCTCGTTGACATCCCTGAAGGCAACAATTATGTTGTCCCTGGAGCTTTCAAACGGCTCGAGAGTCTATTTCGCGGGTAAGTCGATCTCTGCCTCCTTTGTCGCCTTTTTTTTTGTCTCTTTTCTCAATGCAACTCATATTGCTTCCTCACGTAGGTGAACATTATCCCGACCTCCCATCGGCATGTCCGGTCATGATGCACAAGGTCACGTCCTGGGATGATCTCCTTGCGTACATTCGTACGTTGAGCAAATTGCATACGTTCTATGGATGGAATCCGAGCGATGCGGCCCATCCAGAAGGGCCACTTGAAGTGTGGTTTCGGAAGGCATTTCAGGACGGCGCTTCCCGGGCTGGCGGAACGTCAAACCAAGTGGAGGTAGAATGACTGGTGACCATGGTGCTGGCCCGCAAGGCAATCCGAAGATCTATTAGGTGGAGGAACGCCATGGGTAGGATGCGTGTATGTTCTCGTATGTTTGGATTGTTTCGTTTCCCTCGAGGACTCTCCTACTCGTCCGAAAGAGACATTTAAAAGGCATGAATAATACTTACATTCAGCGTACTTCTCCCTCCTGATTGTACGTATCCCAGGTTCTTAAGAATGTGTCGACAGACGACACGCATGAGCCCAAACCTCTTACGTCTGCAAGGTGCGCCACGTCCATGCAAGCATTCTCTGGCCTCTTCAGAACCCTGGCGCCCCTGAACTCGCCCACTCCTACCTCGACAAGAGTCAGTCGCAGCCGGCACAAGAATCGTAACCGCGCTTGAACCTCGTCATTATCCTCGTCCTATGAGTCCTTTCACTACCAATCCAGGATGACGATGTTGGAACAAAAACAGCGAGGAAGATTCACACTCTTTACCCTCTTCACCTTCGTCACCTGCTTACTCCGCCAATTGGCATTCGGACGTCCCCAGCGTACCTCTCATCCTGCCATTACCTCGCGGTGTTGAGAGAGCGCTCGTGTCTCAGCTCTTACAAATGAAGACCCCAACGACCCCGTCGTTACCCGCCGTCGTCCTCCAGACGTACTCAGTTTGTCCTCGTGGTACTGCCTTCCGTTCCGTTTTGCTATCACGAGAATATCTTGACCACGACCCACGCGCAGCTCGAGCGCGTCATAGGTGCGCAAAATGTCCGGCTGCTTCGGAGGATGCGCATCGCCCTTGATGAAGAAGAATTCTGGCAGAACTGCGACGTGTCTAAAAGTAGCGGAGATCATAGCGACGACGACTGCGACAACAAGGACGGTGCAGCCTATCACGAATGAGCGAGGCGGAGGTGAAGAAGCGCATCGAGAAATTGGTCGGAGTCCGTACCGTCGTGGGCAAGAACCGCTTCTTCAGGTCGGGTTTGGTTTGGGCGCGCGCATTCACGGGGTTCCGTCTGCGCCCAAGGCAGCGAATACGCGCAATGCAGCATGGAGACTATGAGCAGAATCAGTGGGAGATGGAAGTGGACGACGATGATCAGAGGGACGGCGATTCGAACATGAGATCTAGTTCTCTCGCAAGCTGATCCAAGTTCAACTCGCGCTCGCATGGAAGGGTCAACACGTTATGTCGCCTCGATGTTTTGCAGGAGGAGAGTGAACGCAGTGAATCAACAGAGGACGATCCCCAGGACGACGAAACACGTCTATCTAAGAGACAGCGGATTTTAGCGCACCACCCCGGGGAAGGGATCCCAGCTTGTGAAAGAGTCAAGGGAGTCTCGGCTTATACTAGAGGATATGGACATCTCTGGATCTCCATTACTGGCTGGTGACGAGGGATGGTCCGGCCCGGGAGATGCCACTGAGAACGATGGAGGGATGGTCACGGACACAAACACCTGGAGAGTAAAGAAGATACGCAGGTCCAAGGCTTTTCAGCGCAGATGAAGCGCTCGAATTACTGTGAAACGAATGTCGTCAGTCGGTGCAACAAAGAAGACGGCCTTGGACGCACAACTCGGATTGAAACAGTCCATTTTACGCTCCAAAACCACCTCTGGGCAACGTTCGTCAACAAACCACATCACCAGCAAGGGGACCCGAACCTGGGGCGAACTTGGATGGAGAATTCACTATCGCATGCCCTTTACAACTACGCCTCCATATCAGAAGCCTGAATCGTCAGCTTGGTCCGCACCCCGCGTCCTTCGTTCGCATTTCCAGAGACTCCAAAATTCAAATCGGCTGACAAAGAAGAAAGCTCCGCTAAGAAGATCGAAATCCGAGAAGTATCCACGTACCTCAGGCCTAGTATTTGTGATGATAGACCGACCACGATATCCCTTCAGACATCACAAGTCGAACCAATGCCGCAAAGATGATCTAGAATTCAATCCGTCGACGACCACTTCTTCGGTGCAGGTCGCGTCCCGAGCACGACGCATAGTCCAGCGGTACCAAACATGCAACTGGTAGATATGACTCTGAGTCTCTGAGAAAGAGAGCGACGACCCAAATGCG
Organism: Spongiforma cf. squarepantsii; assembly: GCA_038094135.1. Classification (NCBI taxonomy): domain Eukaryota; kingdom Fungi; phylum Basidiomycota; class Agaricomycetes; order Boletales; family Boletaceae; genus Spongiforma; species Spongiforma cf. squarepantsii. Next base: position 5,003 of record JBBPTK010000620.1, read on the forward strand.
ATGAATGGGATTTCCTTCACTCTTCCGTCGGTTCTCTGCAGCTTCCTCCGTCACGTTCCAAGGCACCTATGGGTACGTCACATCCGGCAATAGAGGCGACTCGCCCACACGAATATGGATAGAGAAGGCGATACGGTGACCATGACGATAGACTGCGAAGCAAACGATGGAAATTCGGAACGTATTTCTAAAGCCCCTGGAAGAACGGCTGTTGATTCCCTGTGAGATCCAGGTTTGAACAGGGAGGGTGAGTGAGAATTGAGCGCGCAAACCCGACGCGTCGCTAGTATCGTATTTCCACGTTTCTTCAAATTTCTCTCGAAAGCGGTTTGTAGCATTTCTTGCACGGCCTGGTAGCTCATGCCGAAACTCAACATGTTATCATGGTGGCGCAAGGACAGTAAATGCCTTTGCACCCCTGTTCAGTGAGATGATGCGCACCGATCCTGTGGATACCCTGTGCCAAAAGTTCTCATTCGATCAGAATTCCACCGAAGACTACTGGCGAACCGGTTCTATATTCAGTTGTACAGAGATAATGCCAGTGTCATGTGGTCTCAACGTGGATACCGTGTGGATTGTATGTTTTTGCTTTATTTAGAGTGCCATCTTCCTCTTTACTGGCGTCCCAATGAAACGATGACAGACTAGCTGGAAACTATCACCACCTGGTTCCTGAGCTTGAGCATCCAGAACATGTTCAGGTGAATGAGAAGCATCGTGCCGATGGTATACCCTCTGACAGATCTCTTAGAGGGCTCTGAAGCGATCCACTGCCTTCTGCTATTTGAGGGACCGCAAGAAGCGACCCACATTCCATGTTACTTCCAGAGGCTATGCATGCAGTATCGCACAGCAAGCGATAACACATTCCATGGCTCCGATTTGAAGCGTGCCACAGCAATTTCGTACAATCGTCGGACGGATCAATGTATGATATGTGGAGGTAGAACCTATTTTTCCTTCGTCAAATTCGTCTTCCAGTACGGTTCAACTCCGCTATGTGGCAGCAATGTGAATGTGATGAAAATTCTCCGAGTCCGTCGCAACTCACACAATCCTGTGTCTGCCTTTATAAACAAGGGATGGCTTCAGCTAACCTCCCAGAACTTCACGACAACTGTTTTCCTTCTTCTCTCTCTTCGTCCTCACATGGATTCGAAAAAATTCAATTACATCTGCATAACTAGTGCGTATAATTTGTGCCAGTCGGCAGATTACTGACAGTCCAGTGCGCAGAAATTCGTGCAACAGATGTCACGTGTAGTCACCGTCGACTTCCAACAAACTTCTGTATCACTGTAGAATGTGATAGGATGCTAGTCACGAAAACATCGATTGGGACTGTACCTTTTAGAAGTGGCGTTGTAGAGTGGGATGTACAAATTCCACTGTCCGTCTCCTTCACTCCCATTCGTTCTGTCTATGATACTGAAACGTATTCCAGACCAGTGGATCGATCGTCCAACGTTTTGTTCAAGGTCTACGCATCATTTCATCAAATGGCATTAAAGCTTGGAAATGGTAAGCTAATTGGGCAATACGAGATTTCCGTAGGAGAGTTACTCGTTCGGAATGAGCGACTCGAGAGTAGGTGGTCCCGTTGACTATCATACCCGCTTTCTCACGTATTGGTGCAGCCATCGAGTTTCCTGCATCAAGGGATGAGGATACACCGTTTTATTCATCTCTGAGAATTACCACAGAACGACGGACTTGCGATTCAGATGAATGTCTGCCTCATGTGAGTCGTCCATCCATCCTATTTGCGTACTTAGCTTGATCACGAAATTGTGGATACACAAGCCCATCACAAAGAGACAGCTAGAAGAGCTCATCGGCGAAGGAGATAGTGCTCTCCTGCGTTACAATCGATCCAAGAGCCAAGTTGATCTCGACAAGGCCATCGCGTGTTTAGGGCTTGCTCGCCACAGGTGTCCCAATGACCATCCCATGCGCTTAACCGCCCAATTCAGTTTGGCCAATGCGATGCTCATCCACTGCCAGGCAAATAATTGCAAATTCTCTCTGGATGTTCCAATCAAATTGTATCGGGATACGCTTCGTCTCCGAGCCAGAGGTGACGCAGACCATGCACAGACCACTCTCCAACTCTGCCTTGCTCTTCTAGTACGGTTCGAAAAGAGAGGTGATGAGATGGATAGGAGGGAGGTGACGGATTTACTTGCCGGATTGAAGATCTCCGAGACGGACGGGCATATGGACCAAGCAGGACCCAGTGTACCCCAGATAGCCAAGGGTTCTGTGTCATCGCGAGCGAGAGACTCCGGAGTTTCGCATGTTGAAGATGCGGATGATGCAGATTTGATACACATGGCACAGGTTGCGTTACGCACCTTGTCGCGTCAGGATTTTCGTCGTCCTATTATACTCGATGCGCTTGGAAATCTATTGCACCGTCAATTTGAGGAGAAGGGGAACCTAGCGGATATCAACGAGGCTATTTTGATGATGGAAGAAGCAGTGGAGCTCGTTCTTGATAGTGATCCAAAAAAACCAGAAATCTTGGACAACCTTGGGATCTCATTGCGGATTCGCTTCGAGCGGCTTGGCAAGACTACGGACATGGAGAGGTCGATTTTCGTGCTGGAGGAAACACTCCGTCTTACACCTGACGGTCATCCACACAAACCCAGTCGACTTAATAACCTGGGAAGCACATTATCCCGTCGCTTTGAACGGCTTGGTGACCTTGCAGACATCACCAGATCGGTTTCCATGTTCGAGCGGGCCATCTGCCTTATACCTGATGGCCATCCAGGCAAACACGGTGGGCTTAACAACCTGGGAAGCATATTATTTCGTCGCTTTGAGCGATTTGGTGACCTCGCAGACATCACCAGATCGGTCTCCATGTTCGAGCAGGCCATCCGCCTTACACCTGATGGCCATCCAGACAAACCCTCTGGGCTTATCAACATGGGAACCGTGTTATCGGCACGCTTTGAACGGCTCGGTGAGCTCGCGGATATCACCAAATCGGTTTCCATGTTCGAGCAGGCCGTCCATCTCACTCCTAGCGGCCGTCCAGGCAATCCCAATGGACTTGACAGCCTGGGACATGCGTTATTTCGTCGCTTTGAACGGCTTGGTGACCTCACAGACATCACCAAATCAGTTTCCATGTTCGAGCAGGCCATCCGTCTCACTCCTGACGACCATCCAGACAAACCTGGTAGACTTAACGGCCTGGGAACCGTGTTATTGGCACGCTTCGAGCGGCTCGGTGACCTCGCAGACATCACCAAATCGGTTTCCATGTTCGAGCAGGCCGTCCACCTTACTCCTGATGGCCATTCACACAAACCTGATTGGATCAACAACCTTGGAAACGCGCTATCTCGTCACTTTGAACGGCTTGGTGACCTCGCAGACATCACCAAATCGGTTTCCATGTTCGAGCAGGCCATCTGCCTTGCTCCTGACGGCCATCCAAGCAATCCCAGTCGGCTTAACAACCTTGGAAACGCATTGTTTCGTCGCTTTGAACGGCTCGGTGACCTCGCAGACATCACCAAATCGATTTCCGTGTTCGAGCAGGCTGTCCGTCTCACTCTCGACAACCACCCACGCAAAACCGGTCGGCTTAACAACCTGGGAGGCGCGTTATATCGCCGCTTTGAACGGCTCGGTGACCTCGCAGACATCACCAAATCGGCTTCTATGTTTGAGCAGGCTGTCCGTCTTATTCCTGATGGCCATCCAAGCAAACCCAGTGGGCTTTACAATCTGGGAACCGCATTATCTTGTCGCTTTGAACGGCTTGGTGACCTCGCAGACATCACCGAATCAGTTTCCATGTTCGAGCGGGCCATCCATCTTACTCCTGACGGCCATCCAGACAAACACGATGGGTTTAACAACCTGGGAACTGTGCTGTCTCATCGCTTTAAACGGCTTGGTGACCTCGCAGACATCACCAAATCGATTTCCATGTTCGAGCAGGCCATCCGTCTTACTCCTAACGGTCATCCAGACAAACCCGGCAAAATTAACAACCTGGGGAAGGCGTTATTGAACCGCTTTGAACGCCTCGGTGACCTCGAAAACATCACCGAATCTGTTTCGATGTTCGAGCAGGCTGTCTGTCTTACTCCTGACGGCCATCCAGACAAGCCTGCTCGGCTCAACAACCTAGGCGATTCACTCATGAGCCGTTTCGACTCTTTTCGTCGTTCCTCTGATCTCGTTGCTGCTTCATCCAATTTTTCAGCCGCTGCTCAGTCTTTCGCAGGTCCCACTACGGTCCGCTTTTCAGCTGCTCGTAGATGGATTTCAGTTGCTCAGCTTGAAGGAAACACTCAGACTCTCATTTATGCATATACCATCGCCCTCACTCTCCTCCCACAGCTGGCATGGATGGGCCTTCCACTCACAGAACGTCATGGTGTGCTCGTGGGTGCAGCTGATGTTGCAAGAGACGCAGCTGCTACTGCGCTGGATGCTGACCTCCCAGACATGGCTGTCGAGTGGCTCGAGCAAGGACGGTCGATAGTCTGGACACAGTTCCTCCAACTTCGCACTTCAGTTGATGCTCTTCGCGCCACACATCCTGCCCTTGCAGATGAGTTTGAGCAGACATCCAAGCAGTTGGAAAGCGCTAGTAGCCGTGATCATGTACTATCCGCTGAGGTGCTTGTTCGCGACTCTTGGTCCCAAGAAGAAGTCGTACAGAACCATCACACACTGACACTCCGTCGAGAGAAGCTCCTTACGGAGATTCGATCCCTTCCCGGTTTCGATAGATTTTTACTCCCCAAAACAATTGGTCAACTTGCTGCCCTAGCGAGCTCTGGCCCGGTAGTCTATCTCAATGCCAGCCAACACCGATGTGATGCGTTGATCGTCGTACCTGGGCAGGGGAGTGTCACACATGTTCCCCTTCCCACCGTTACCTATCGGCGCGTAGAAGTGATGTGCTACTTATTGCACAACAGTGCTTGCCATTCGTTCATTCCACCCGATGATATCCTGTTACTCATTTCGGCTTGCCAGCGGAATGTCATCAAATGCCGGGACAGGGAAGGCATGCCTGCAGATGCTCATGTGGACCTTCCTTGCGACAGATTCCAACTTGTTCTAGGGCTCTTGTGGCGTGAAGTAGTCAATCCAATTCTCAAAGTGCTCGGCACTTCAGTATGTGTCTATCAATGCGAGTCGTGTGTTATTTCCCTCTGACTGATGTCTTCGTGTGCAGGCACATCATTCTGGATCTGAGAAAATGCCCCACATTTTCTGGTGTCCCACTGGTCCTTTCGCGTTTCTGCCCATTCATGCTGCAGGCCTCTACGGCACATGGGCCGAACCGGATGCACAACTTTCCCAATTTGCTATATCTTCCTACATACCAACACTCGGAGCACTGACTCCAACAGCGAGGAACGACACATCAGCTCTCTCTTCTACCAATAGTATCCGGCTCGTTGCAGTTCCACAGCCCTCGTCAGATGGTGCATCCGCCCTTCCAAAGGCCCAGGACGAAATCGCTCATATCCGATCATTGTCTGCACAATCCCGATTCGTGATCCTGCAAGATTCCGATGGCACCATCGAGGATGTCATGACGAAGATGGCCGACGCTGACTGGGTTCATTTTGCATGTCACGGTGTGCAAGATCCCGTCCACCCACTCGATAGCGGTCTTTGTCTCGCGAACCAACGTCGCTTGAGACTCTCGGACATCATTAAATTGTCTCGTCGGCCAGGTGGGCTCGCCTTTCTCTCTGCCTGTCAGACTGCGAAGGGAGAGGAGAAGTTGTCCGAGGAATCGGTCCATCTCGCAGCTGGGATGCTTCTTGCTGGATATGATGGCGTTATTGCAACGATGTGGTCGATTATGGACAACGACGCACCGAAAGTGGCGAGGGACGTGTACAAGTATCTGTTGAGGGAGGGCAAGGTTCCAGACACTAGGGAGGCTGCTGAAGCGCTGCATCATGCAGTCGTGCGTTTGCGTGACGAGGACAAGGTGCCATTCTCGTCTTGGGTTCCTTTTATTCATGTCGGTCGGTAGACGATATTTACTGTATCCTATTATTTTTCCGTGCTTCCTCTCTCCCAGTGGATTTATAGGCCTGTCTTGCACAAGTCTTTGGGTTATGATGATTTGATTACTTTCCATTTCAGTTCTGTCCGATGTGAATCCCTAATACCATAATGCCTGTCCTACAGCCTGAGTTCGTCGAATTTTCTTCGTGGTCACTGTGCGCTCTGGACGGCGTCATTGGAATAAGGCACTGCGTTGCAATCATACAGATGCACATACAACTATCTCGTCGACATTTGTAAATTACTTGGACCCTTCTCAGCTCACTCCCCTCAAGTGCGTTTCAGGACTTGAAGGTCCGTGCCGCCGCCCAGACCCCTCAAGCGACTTGAAACGAATCATCGATCCATTGGATGCCAATATCGCAAGAAGTTCCGCGTGTCCTTTGCCCGTCAACGTGAGCGACATGCACAGTAGCAGAGATTTGAAGAGACAATCGAGTCTCACCGTCGGTTATCATAACTTACAAAAGCAGAATGCTTGATGAGCATGGCTCGGTTATGTTACATAATCAAGGAGAGTTGTGTAAAGAAAGACTTGGCGACTCTGAACAGTGGCCACCAAAGTCGTTCCAGGTGTTCGCCGATACTAGATACTATTATCATGAAGATAACACGACAACCACAATGAAAGGCGCTCGTTGCAAACAAAGACTTCGGAGTAGCAGCAAAAAGAAATTTTCGTTGAAACTGATCGACATGAGGGCCTGAGAATGATTGTTGTTGGGATGCGAGAGTGACGATGGAACTCAAACGAGAATCAGACTAGATGGTGGCGGGACCTAGCCTGGGCGATCAACTGGCTGGTCCCTATGTTTTGGGGGCTTTTATATATCGTAGCGGCGCTCGTGCGCCAAGTCCCCGACTCTCACAGTTGGCCACATACTACTTACTCTAGTATTCCTCGTAAATCAACAGAGACCTCGCGTCGGCGCCTTCAGCGCCTCCTGCTCAGTCTCGTTAGACATTGATGTGATCCATAGCAGCCTCGTCTCATTAGCATCCGCCGAAAACGGATGATGCTGAGAGGAGTCGGGGAATCCCGTGACCGACTATTCCAAATTTAGTAAAACGTTCCTGTCACAGTGCCCAAAGTGTTCTTCAACAATATACAAAAATTCGAAGCAGGTTAAGAAATGATGGTTTTTATCTAGTATAGTTTTTGATATCATGATACTCAGGGCAGGGCTGATCCTCAAGATCACAAGGAGGACACAGTTTTCTCAATAAACCTGTAGTCAAGCATCATGGAGAGAAATAGAGAGGAAAAAGGGATACATGATGAACTGATTCACTCCAGCAAATAGGAGGAAAAAAATATGAAGGAGTCAAAGGACAAAAAAGGAAGCAACCATGGATATATAGTAGGGCTTACCAATCCGTTCCCACCCCCACGGGGTCGCTAGGTAGGACACGGCTCGAATCTGGCTGACAAAACCCTCCTTGGTCATCTTTGGCCTTGTATGTTTGGCCTAAATGGACATGCTCACTCGCCAACAATTGTCAACATTTCTTTCCCCGTGATTTTCGGACATCTGCAAGGTCCGCTGAAAAACATTGGTGCGTGGGAATTAGTACTACTCTGAACAGGCCCGCCATCATGTCCTTCATACCTTGCAAACGCAACCCGCTATATCTACTCGACATATTCGAGTCCATCCTAGATTTCCTTGCTGGACCATACCCAACTGATGATGACATTTTATGTCAACAATTCGTTGAGTTTCGGACGCCCGATCGAGAGGCACGACGGTCATTACTGACTCTGGCGCAAACATGTCATACGCTCTCGGAACCATCCCTTGACCGCCTCTGGTACAGTCTGGACTCACTTGCGGCGGAGAAGGTAGTTGCAACCAGTTTGAGGCAACCGCCAGTGGTACGTCAATTTTATCTTTCTGGCAAAAAATAATAATCTCGTCTGACACTGTCAGTGCATCATGCGTCATTATTCTTTTCGTATTCGTCGACTTTCCGTTTCCGATCGAATTTCTGCCTCCTTGTTGCGGTGGTCAGCTGACGAACCGATCATGTTCCGTAACTTGAGGGTGATCCACTGGAGCGCCTCGATTTTTTCCAGCGATGCAATCCTGCCACTCGTTGGGCCAAGGCTTGT
>JBBPTK010000621.1:0-13166 GCA_038094135.1 Spongiforma cf. squarepantsii
TGAAAAACAAGCCAAGTGCATAAAAACAACATCTAATGTGTGTCTAGTGAACAAGGATAAAGAGTGTTGTAAGAATGCATAATAATGAAAGTGAAGAATGTATATGAAAGTATAGTAAAAAAATGCATGAAGGTGTCTAAATCACTGAAAAAGTGGCTAATATTCATGAAATTATACTATATTGCACAATAACTATGTAGAATTATACAAATTTCATAAATAATTATGGTAGATTACAAGATATATGTCTATAAAAGACTATAATTTATATAATTAAACACTTTAGTACAGGGGACTATAAAATCCAAGGTATTTTATAGAATTCTGATAATATATAGAATATTTGAATTATCAGATATTATGAGCAATTGTCAGCTATTATTAGGTATTTTAAGATATTACCCAAGGGAAGGTTTTCCTGATGGCCTCCCCACCTGTGAGTATGGCCACAGCCTCCTTGGAGACAGCCATAAACTCAGAACTCAGTTAGGACTCCAGTAGCAGTAGCAGTGAGGGATTCCCACTGGCAATGGAATATGAAGAGGTGAGCATACAGTATCACTCAACTTACAACAAATAATGATCTAATCTTACATAGATATTGGCCAATTTCATGTGGTATAGTTTACTTCCAAGGAACATGGAACATGAGGTGAGTCTTCTGCAGTACTTCCAATGAAAGCTAACTAGTAAGCCAGCACAGGTTGAGAATCTTACATCATATCTTGTGGTTTTCCCAAGAGATGGAGTGGTAAGGTCGGCTGGGTGAGGTCTCATAGCAGTCACAACAGGAGCTCTCTTCCTGATGATTGCTTTATGCGAAGTGATCATATGGATTGGGGGCTGCATTATAGAATTGATCAGGTATCTTGTTGACAGTGGCACCAGGTTGTTGAATATGTTCAGGAGAAGCCATGAGCCAAGTACATAGATATTTTGTCATTTGTCATTCATGCATTGCATGCCATGCCAAAAGAGTGTAAAAGATAGCTACTTATATACAGTAAGAGCTTGTACAGATAAAAAGCAACAGATATCTAGTTCAACCAACCATACAATACTGGATGACTGTACATCAACCATGAAACAGCCAGTGAGACTCATCCAGAACAACCACCATTTCCAGCTCACCAGAGAGGGTCTTGACAAGCAGAATATCCAAATTGGCAGAAGGTGTGAGTGGGGATGTGGGTAGCTGTGTTTCTGGTGGTGCTGGTGCTTTGTCATGGCCAGAGATGGGGGTTATGTCATTGTCATGCTTGTTCCTGTTTCTGGTTGTGGTGACAGTTATGCCTTCTGATGAAGACAATGGTTATTCAATGCCAGGACCAACAGAGCTAGCCAAGGGCTGCAATTGAGCAATCAGCTCAAGTAAACATGTCAAACACATGAGAATCCCCCCACTATCAATCATAAATACCTGACTTCCACTACAAATGGGATCAGTATCAATGAATGTGTAATATTAAAAAGATATCACAGGTCATCTAAATGTCATGTGCAGGATGCATTCCAAATCCACTACAACACACTCCACCTCCTGACGCATCACTGCCTCCTTGTCCTCTGCCCTGCTTTCCTCCTTCTCCATGCCTTCAGGGATTGGTATGAATTTTTTCTTGTTCTCGCTGTCATCTGGCAAGCCCCTCTGATCCATCACAATCAAATATTTGCCAGTGAAGACAAACAGCATTGGCACATCCTGTGCTCACCACAGTGCACACCATTCCTTCTGATGACTCCACTCTTCCATCCCTGTCTGCCTCCACACCCTTCTCCTACTGAACTAACAAAGTGTAGTAAAAAAGTGTAGCAAAAAAGTGTAGCAAAAAGTGTAGCAAAAAAGTGTGGTAAAAAGTGTAGCAAAAAGTGTACAAAAGTGTAGTAAAAAAAGCGTACAAAAAGTGTAGTAAAAAGTGTACAGAAGTATAGCAATAGTAGTAGAAAGACTTAGCAAAATTTGTGATGTATTGCTGATATAATTTGCCTAATTGGTGTTGTATGGTATTATTATGTGATTTAAACCCAGCCCCAGTTCAAAAACTTTCCCACACTCTCTTGTTCTTCAATCACTACCATCTCCTTTCCACACTTCAACATTTCACTACATCATCTACTATCTATCCTTTATGGTTTCTTAAACTTTCATCCACTCTCTGGTAAGTCTATCTTTCATTTATCTTATATATTTTGATACTTACTTTTTTTAAAAACTTCCATCCATTCTTTGGTAAGCCTATCTTTCATTTATCTTATATATACAAGCAGCATGTCTCCTTTGGATGGAGAGAAAGGAATGAGAGAAATTATCAATGTATTAAAGAATGATACACAATATTTTGGAATGATTGGTCTTTGTTCAAAGTGGAGAAAAGTAAAAGCATGTCATTCTTTCATCATACTCTGGACAAAGCTGTATATAATTGGCTGTGTGAGAAAGGATCAATGTGAAGATTGACAATGGAGCAAGAGAGAGTGAGACCTTGGCAGCCATTGAAAGTTGTTATGTAAGCTACTCAGAGGGGGAATTCAAGTTTGCGAGTTACAGTCCAATTGGAGCTGAATGGAGTGAATGTGAAGGAGATGCATGGGATGCAATGGGTGTGAAGTTCATTTGGCAGTTGAACTTCAATGAAGTGACAATGTATTGCTACAATGTGAACACAAGCATTATGTACTAAACCTTTTTGAATGCAAAGGTTACACTGTAGAGTACAAATGCAGTTGACTTTAATGTCAAGTTGGTGAGGAGGATTGCTTGGATGCTTGCGCAGAGCAAGGTACGCAGGTGTCTGCTGTGGAGCATCCCACAGAATTTGATCTGCTTCTTTGAGTGCATCAGAGCTGAATAGATGATCTGGTAAAAGAACAAAAGGTGTGTAAATGTATGAAAAATAAGATGTGAGCAAGAAACTTACAAAAGTCTTTGGGGAGAGCAAAAAGAATTTTGTCATTAAAAGAGTCAACAAATGTATTTTGAAGGGAAAGAACAACTTTGTCAAGGCATGAAAGAGGATCAGAAAGTATATCCAGAGGAAAGAGAAAGTTGAGAGCATCATCAATATTGTACATGCAAGAGAGGGAAGAGAGGTCTACTCTGTTCCCTGACATATCTTCACCAATAGCATTGATGAAGTGTGTGAAAAGAGGATCAGAGATGGTATGAATAGGAGTGTGAAGGGTGTAACAATGAACTTTTGCCCATAGAGGTGACATTTTGATACACACTGTGAATGTAGCAAGCTCTACGCATCCAGGAACAATGGGAGCAACTTGAGCAAAGTCACCACTGCCAATGAAGGGCTTCCCTCCAAATGTATGGTGATGATCACCAGTAAGTTTGCAGCACAATCAATGAATGCATTCCCAAGTAGCTTTGTTGGCCATTGGGAGCTCATCCCAGACAATGACAGATGTGCTGCAAATGAGATTGGCACATGCAGAGTTCAGTGCAATTGAAGAGTGGATGTTACAGTTGTCATCAGCAATGGGTATGTGAAACAGATAATGAGCAGTCAATCCTCTTTTGAATGCAATTGCAGATAAGGCACTCATTCCTACAGTGAGAACAATATGACCTTCTGCACAGAGAGATGAAATGATTGCATTTAATAGGAAAGTCTTGCCTCTGCCAGGCTTTCCTTCAATGAAAGTGAGGAAAGAAAAATTAGCAGTAGCAGAGGTGACCATTTGATGAATAAGATGGAAGATAGTGAGTTGTTCATTGTTTAGATGATCAAGGTGATGTATACTTTGAGCAAGAAGATGTTTGTGTTGCTCATGTAAATAGATAGTTTCATCTGTAACTTCTTTGGAAGAACTTGATGGAGAGGGAAAACCATAGTTGCAAGCTGTTTTCTGTGTTGAGAAAGAAGAGAAGTTATGTCAGCATTAGTATGCTCAAATGCGAGATGGTTGCTGTGCAAGCATGTGATGTGGTCTGCACTCATGAAGAGTCGAAAGTGGTTGAACATTTCACATGCAGGATAACCTTCAAGGATGAGCAAAAAGAATAGAAAGTGGAGTTGAGCAGGAGTTTTGAGAGAATCAATAGCCTCTTGAAGAGCATATAGACCTTCATGTTGATCTTCTTGAAACAAACCAAGTCAAGTTGCAGCAAGTTGGAAAGAGGGTAGGAGACAGCCATCTACTGTACAAAGTTCATCAAATGATTGTGCAGGTTGATGGAGAAGCAGTGTGTGAAGATAAAATAGTTCACCACTGTTTGGGAGGATGGTGTCAATGTGAATGATTTTTTCCCCAATGACACAACATTTTGCAACTTTTTGAGTGCCACATGGAAGCAGTTTTTGAATGAAATGACTATCAGTGATAGGAGAAGCAGGGTCATAAGGGTAAAGGATGAATTGCTCAAAGTATTCTTCATAGCAAAGATGAGCGAGAGCATCAGCATGAGCAAAGTATTGAAGCAAAGATGAAAGTGGTGAATGCTGAGCATTATGTTGATGAAATTGAGGAACATTTTGATTTGGCAAATGGATGGAAAGAGATTCAACTGCAGGTTCTTTTTGATTTGTATGAAGCCTAGTACGTGCCAAGCACATTCAGGTGTTGATAAATAATGTCCTTTTTGATAATCTGCAGCTTCATTTCGAGCAGGGATTGGAGCATCCATGTCAGCTGAATCAGTAATAGCATAGAAAGTGATGTCAGGGCCTTTGTATAAATACTTGTAAAGATAGGTGAACACTTTTGCAGTGAAAGCGACTTCGAAGTGAAAATGACAATCAGTGACATGGAGAAGTGCAGGACAGTGAGGGACCACCCAAGCATCATCATTTGTATGTCTTCACCATTTAATTCTTCCATACTCATCAATTGTAGTGGTGGGTTGAATTGAGTACTATGGAAAGCCATAAATGCATTGACCATTCCAATTACATTGACTACCAGGGTGAGTGAGGTGGTTGGAGTGGTGGATCATGTATTTTTTCACTTTTTCTCAAAGTGAAGAATCATTCTGAGGGAGCTCAGCACTGATGAAACTGTCAAGAATTTCAAAAGCAGGCTCTGGAGATACCTGGGAAGATAGGAGTGAGACAAAGAGAATGAAAATAAAGAAAGAACATAATACTTTAAAAATGATATGAGCATGAGGAAATCCTTGCTTTTGAAATTCAATGACTCAGATGAGATATAATTTGTTGCTGAAGCATGAATGAAGAAGGTGCATGACTTTTTCGAGGCATGACTTGAACATGTGTGCCACTGTGACAGGCTGATTGGAAGCATTTTGCCCTGGAATAAATACTGCTTTTATTTCAGGTCAATCAGGGTTAAAAGTCTTCATGCAAAAGAAGGAAGGTTGTTCAAATTTATGGCCTAATGCCATAGCATCTGCAGTTTGTTCTGAAGTCCAGGCACAAGAGCCAACGAAGCTGGAAGGAAGCTTGATCATTGGTTCAAAATCATCTTGAGCTTCATTAGTGACATTCATTGAGGCATCATGGACTTCCCAAGCATAATGCACACATTCACATGAGATATAAGTGAGATGTTGTTCTTCCATTCAAGAGTACATGTCCACTAGATATTCACAATAGAGATGATCTAACTTGGAGAAGTGCTGATCATTGTCAGTGAGAAGACATGCTCAATACTAGTTAATTTGAGTAAGATTTGGAATATCTTGAAAAGGTGTAGTTCCCCATCCAACATCTGCAAAGGGAAAAAAAGAGGACATAGTGAAGGGGTTCATAATGGTGAGAATAGATGCTAATAAATTCAGGTTCACAATGGCTGTGACTGCAAATAACAATTGATCGAGGATAGATGGAGGCTGTGTTAGAAGTGTGCATGACAGCAGCAAAGTCAGTGTTAGAAGTGAAGTCTTGCAACTCTAGCATGTGCTTCTGCCTGTGAGGGACAACATTGAAGTGTTGAAGATGAGTCACATAGGGATTAACGTCTTGGAGGTCATCTGCTATCACCTGAACGATTGAACTGCAAATGCTGAAGGAGATCACTTGACAGGTGTGTTTGTTTTCATCATATAGAAACCAGTGGATGGAATGGTTGCCAGTATACTCCATGTCTTGCATGAGATGATAAGTTCTTCCAGTAATAGCAACAGCAGGAGGTCTAGCATTTCTTCTGCAAATGAAGTGCTCAAACTTTCCAGTTACGCCAATACCTGCAAACGTGAACAGATTGTTGATGGTTCAACTGTGTTCATTTAGATGGGAAAGAAGCAAAGGATCATTGAGAAGACAGTGAATGCAATGCAGAAGGGGCTGTAATGGTGGGAGTGCACAGACACCATTTCTGCAACAGAAAAAATCAGCCTCCATGGAAAGCAAAAGAGCATTACAATGATGGCACCAGCAATCCCAAACAATAGGTAGGAACAGTTGGGGAGGATTGTTTTCTAGTTGCTCCCACCAGCTTAAAGGGTGAAGTTGACTGGTGGGACAATTCTGCAGTCTGATCAGTGAGCAAATGCTCAGAATTGCTCACTATACATATGTTTTCATGCTGGGTGTGTGCACATTCTCAGCGATGTGAAGCAGATGAAGGCATGAGATTGGAAAAAAGGATGAAGAATACTATAGGCAAAGTAACAGGAGATAGTATAAGAAACAGTTACATGAAACAAAAAGGGGAGAAAATTGATTTTATTCAATTTTTGAAGAAGATGGTTCTCCTTCACACTCATCTTCTCTCATTCCAGGCTTCTTCCTCTGACTTCCCATCCAATCATGTTTTCGTTTTTTCACAGGCTTCAGTGAGCTTAACCCTTCTCTTGCAAGCAGACTTTCACTTGGCCTGAAAGTGATGTCTTTACTAAACATGAATAAGACAATGTCCATCCTCGAAGCCTGTCATGTAGCCATAGACTATGACATGTTTATGGACAGATGGCAATGGGGTCTTCATAAAATGCTGGCTTGTGAGGGGATAAAAGCAGCATAAGTGAATGAGTTTTGTGGAACTGCTGCAAATTGAGATACATTGATGTTCAAACCTAGTGTTTTAAAGTCCGGTCCGGTCCGGTTTTTTACCATATTTGGAAGGCAACTGGACCGCAACCGGTTTGGGAAATTTCCTAATTAAGGCAACTGGCAACTGGACTGATAAAGACTGGTTGCAACCGGTCTTTTGAAAGATCGGTCTATAACTGGTCCGCAACTGGATTTCATGCTAAGCGGTGGCTGTACCGAATTTAGCCGAGACTCTTGGCTTCCAGATTAATCAAGAATTAAGTAACTCCGTCCAGAAACGGCCGAGATATAGCCATTTTCGTCTTGCATGTCATATATTCATAGATCAGTCTCTATAAAATGCAAATAAATACCTGAAATACCACAAAAATTATGGGAACTAGGTCTGGTCATGTACTACCCAGCCCAAGGCAACCGGCCGCCCAAAAGACCGGTTGCAACTGGTTGGCAACTGCAGTTGCCAATTTTTCAAAACAAGGCAACCCACAACTGCAGTCCAGTTGTGATCAGTTGTGGTCCAGTCCAGTTGCCAGTTGCGCTACCAGTTGGCAACTGGACTTCGAAACACTATTCAATCCATGTGTATGCCCCATTTCAACATCTGTTCAACACACCTTACCCATGACAACAAAGACAGGAGGAGGTACATGAATGGAACACTTTGTCAGAACAGGAGGTGCAGGTTCAAACTCCTGCAAAAAGCAGTTTAAATGATCACAGAAACAAAATAAATGTGTGTGAGCAAATGAACATATGAAGTGTAAAGCTCAAGAATAGGAGTCAAATCATCCAAGCTTGAGCCCAGAGCAGATTGAGTGACTACACAAGCAATGCCAGCATATTCACCTTCGAGCAACTAGTGTTTATGTCATATCCATTCCTGACCACCCATTCCCTTCTCTGACCTTCTCCAGACTGATCCTGATGCTTTTACACTCGGAGTTGTTCATTCTCTATCAGACTTCCATTGTACTGCCATGCATTCCTTTTATGTAGTTCTTTGTATTTATTCCACAGCCTCCACTTAGGACTTCCGCAGTCCCAAGCGATTACTCATCCCACGTTCCTTCTTAGTCATGATTTATAATTCGTTACTCATCTTCTCCATTCCTTGTTATGAACTCTGATCGGGTTCCTCATATATAAACCCTATGTATCCCGATGCATTCCCTTAGTTCAAATATTAAAGTTAAACATCTAAGTCTACTCCGACTTCTCCTCATCTCCAAAATCTGAGGACTGTAGTTCAACAAGGGCGCGACACATACGTCCTGTGCCAACGTCCTCATCTCAGACCTCTGTTCCCTCTGTCTCAGACTTCCGTCTGTATCATCTCCAACCCCTCTCCTCTGTTCCCCTTTGGCCTCCCTCAGACTTAGGTCTGGAAGACCCGGACTTGACAGTTTAAAAGTCCAGTCCAGTCCGGTTTTTTGGCTTCCTAATGAGGCAACTGGACTGCAACTGGTTGCAGAATTTTTCCAAATAAGGCAACTGGCAACCAGTCCGCATGCTGTCCGCACCTGGTTTTCACGCTTCGACATGGCTGAATGAAATGTAGATACGATTCCTAGCTAAATTCGGAGCTACTAACGTTGAAAATCGGTCAAGAAACGGGCGAGATATGAGTATTTTTGTCGGACTTGTCATTTTTTGACATTCAAAAATGGTTTTTGAGTGATATATGCCTCAAATAAATCCCAAAAAATTCGGAAAAATTACTAAATATTACCCAATATGGTAATATACATAGGAGGTGGCTGTACACCGGTTGCGATCAGTTACAGCCAGTTGTGACTGCAGTCTTTTTCCATCTGCAACTGACACAACCAGCAACTGCAGTTCAGTTGCAATCAGTTGTGGTCCAGTCTGGTTGCCAGTTGTGCTACCAGTTCACAACTGGACTTTAAAACACTACAAGCAATGGAGTAGAGTTCCTGCTGAAAGTGAACAAATCAGCAGATAGCTCATCTCTGGGAGAAGTGAAGACAGTTTTGTGTTTCCAGTAAGTTTTACCTTGACCAATAGAGTAAGCACTGCCTTCTGATATGCCAAATACACCTGAAACAATGCATGAAGACACCATGGTGAACAGAGAACAAAGAGAGCAGGAAATAGGAGTGCACTGTGAGGACAAATGACAGGACACAGTGGATAGGAGTACACAAAGTGGTGCACTCCACTGACAGGAGAGATGATGCAAGTGGATGTGGCATTCGAAGAGAGACAACAGGGGTGAACAACAACTCCACATGCTCCACACACACCACACACACCACACACTCCAACACTCAGCAATGGTCTGTCATTTCATGTGATGATGCAGAAAAGTGGGCACCTGCAAACACACAAATGCTCAGCAACATTTCCATCTTTGGGGGGGCACGATTGATCATGCTCCAGTGCTTTACAGTATAGATATCTTGATACTTACTTTCTCTGGTTGCTTTTTTAGCCTTTCTTATCACTTGGTAAGTTGATCTTAATCTCACCTAGTTTTACATTTTTAAAGGTAAATGTACTAGTATGTATTGTAGTATTTATTTGTAGTACAAAATATATATTTGATTTTATTACATCATTCTTCTAAGCTTCATAACATTCCAAAGTAATCTATAACAATCCTAGCTAGGTCTATACATCCATAGTAGTCCAGAGTAATCCACAGTGGTCCAGAGCACTCCCCATCCTGGACCTAGCTGGGTTACTATGGAGCTATGTGGTGCTCTCAAGCACTCTAGAGTACTGTCCAGCCCATAGTAATTTACTGATGAGCTGTGAACCCAGAATGTGGTCTGGACTCTGCTGGCAGCAGCAGCAGCAGTGGGGGATCCCCACCTACAATGGAATATGAGGAGGTGTGTGATATTCTCATCCAACTTACAACAAACTTGATGATAGTAATCCAACCTCACAGATCTTTGCTGATTTTGTATGGTATGTACTACTTCTGAGGAATGTGCAACTTGAAGTGAGTCTTTCATATTGCTTCCAATGAAGGTTGGCTAAGCTAGTGCAGGTTGAGAATCTCAGATTGGACCTGGTTGTTGTATGGAGAGATGGAGTCATAAGGTTGGTTGGGCAAGGTATTGCAGCTGTCATCATAGGAACACTCTTCCTGAGGGTTGCTCTCTGTGAAGCAATCATTTGGATCAGAGGCTGTGTTGTGGGCCTGTGGTGTTAATTAGGTTGTTATTGGCAGTTGCACCTGATTGTTCAGGAGAAGAGCCTGAACCATGTTGATGGCAGAGGTCATGGTTGTGATAGAAAGGTGGAACATAAATTGTATTCTTTCATACTTGCAATGTAGCCAGAAGGAAGTTGTTGTCTGAGTCTGCATAGTTAACTAAATGTAATTCCCAGGATTAAATTATTGTTTAGTCCTAGGAATTCTATTTAGACCAACATTTAGGACCATGGAAAACTTTGATGCACCCATTATGTGGATCTTCTGCATTACTTCCAATGAAAGCTGACTAAGCTGGTGTAGGGTGAGGTGTTGTGGCAGCTATGATCAGAGACCTCTTTCAGATGATTACTTTCTGCAAAGCAATCATATGGATTGGAGGTTGCATTGCAGTGTTGATTAGGTGTCTCATTGGTAGTGCTCAGGAGAAGGGTCTAAACCATGCACAGTGTACATTCATGCAACACCATGCCAAGACCAGCAACAACAGAAAATGTACATGCAATAAAAGATAGCTCCAGCAGTGTGATCCTGTGATGGGGAGGTAAGGGTCATAAGGCATGAATATAGTCCAAGAAAAGAATACCACAGCTCAATGGTTGTGAGAGAGAACTGCAAGATGACTCATCCACTATGCAATTCCTGGGATGGACATTGGGTAATACAAAGATATGCAGTGTTCTGTAATAAATAGTCACTTTTATATTACAATAGTGAATTAGAAAAGCCAATGAGTTTGCTGATGAGTCTTTGGCAGAATGGGTAGCAACTGAAGACATTGCACTTTCTATAACAGTAAATGAAAGGGAGGCAGGTGTATTTAAGGATAGAATACTTACTTAGGAGTGAGAACAAGTGTTATTGAGTGTGAGAATGGTTGGGAGGGAGCAGATGTGACAAGTGAATAGAATGTAATGATTTGTTACAGTTAGTGTTTTAAAGTCCAGTTGCAACTGTGTACAGCCACCCCATATCAAAAAATGACAAGCCCAACAAAAATATTCATATCTTGTTCATTTCTCAACCAATTTTTGACATTAGTAGCCTAGATTCTGGCTAAGAGTCACATCTAATTTTCATACAGCCATTATTAAGCATGAAAACTGGTTCCAGACCTGTTCTGGTTGCAACCAGTCTGTTTTGGTCCAGTTGCCTTATTTAGGAATTTTCCAAAACTGGCTGCAGTCTGGTTACCTTCCAAATAGGACAAAAAACTGGATCAGACCAGACTTGATAACACTAGTTATAGTCAATGTCCATCTTAGAAGTTGTGTTGTGGATGCAGTCTTCAAGCCCATATACAAAAGTAGGTCCAGAAATGAAAAGGGTATGAAAAAAGAGGTAGCACATATAACCTACTACCAACTTCCAACATGCATAAAAGGGACCCAAGAAGAAAATGGTGCCCCATTGTCATGTATACTTCGAACAGTGTAATGCAATGCTTCTGCAGCCTTGGAGTTGTCAGGGACTTTGTCATCATGGAGTAGGTGATGGTATACACTCCTCACAACTGCTCCATGTGCTTCGTCATCTGTCATTGACCACATTGTCCCAATGACATCTCGGTAACCAGCTAGAAACATTCCAGTGGCAAGATGGACGGATTCCTCACTGGCAGAGAGCTTCTTGTTATCCCGTAAGGTTTCACAAACAGACAGAAACGCAAGACCACCTTGTGTCCGCAACGATCGTAGCACTCGGATGTCCGGAAGCCGCAAATGACGACATTCAGCAAGACAAAACTCATATTCATTGGGGTATTTTGAATCTTGCCTGACTCGACACGCAAAGTGGACCAGCTGTCATTCGCCATTTTTTCCATGACGTCCTCCACAGTACCATCCGTGTTCGAAAATGTCAGGAATCGAGATTTGGTACACAACGTTTCGATGTAATCGATCTCTTCGCTGACACCGAATAATCTAGGACGATCTTTTTGAGGCTGAGGAACAATGACAATGTGAGTATTGGAAGATTCGCTAGGAGGGACCTTTGGCTGCACTGGTGATATGAAAGCACTAAGAGTTGGTATATAGGAAGATATCGCACTGTCGGAAAGTTTTGGACCCGCAAAATGATAAACACCGGCAGTGTGAATAGGCAAAAAGGTAAAAGGTCCAGCTGGGCACCAAAAGATACAAGTCATTTTCTCAGCTTTAGAGGGTGGATTCTGACGAAAATGTCAGTCAACTTATACGACGTTCAAGCTCAGGTCTGGCATAAATGACGCACTGAGAAACGAAGAGCGCGGAGAACTGGATTGACCACTTTGCACCACAAAAACTCCAAAACCTCCCGGAATTTGTCATTTTCGTCCATTTCTTCCAGTTTCAGAACGTTCTCAGGGTCCGTGAATGATGGGGACCTGCCACGGTATGGCAATAAATAGACCATCGCTTGCAGATCTTGATAGCTAACATCATGAAGCGGGACTGGAATAACCCCCAAATTTGCCGAGATGATCAATGCATCACATCGTCGTTGGCTGGCATTAAGGTAGATAACTGGACCACTGCTTGCGGATGTAACGAGTCCAAGTGGATTAATTGTCTTCGGAAGTAAGAACCCGTCGAAACCTGGCAAGGAGCGTATGTCAACAAGCAACTTTTCTCTCCATCGAAGAGCGAGTTCGTGATCCTTCTCCGCTTCTATCTCTAGTGAACAGTTTGTCCCAGGTCTCTCAAGCGTGGAATGGACACGGAAATGGTCGTGCTCCAAGTTCTTGATTGCTTGTTCAAACTCATGAGCAAGGGAAGGATGTTTGGCACGAAGTTGATCGACTGGAGTGGGAAGTTGCCGGCATTTATACAAGAGAATCAGCCGTCCTTTCTCGAACCATTCGACGGCTAATTCTGGGTAACCTGCTTCAAGTGCAGCGACGACTGCATCCACTGCGAAAAGTAAATCGACTAAAATACAGCTTCTGAGATGCGGTTAGTTAGCAGCGGCGACGCAAGAAATCAGCGTCAGTTGCTCATGATCAGCGTCTGTGCATGACGCTGATGTTGTCATTTTGT
>JBBPTK010000623.1:0-13146 GCA_038094135.1 Spongiforma cf. squarepantsii
GAGAAGAATCGCCTCATTCAGGTCTGTCGTCCTTCCAACCTGTCTGTAATGAATGGAGAGAGAAAGCGCGAGATTGTTCAAGGACATTGCACGGTCTAGGTGACCTTGTGGGCAAAGGTCGAGGGCTTCCCGCCCGAGAAGAATTGCCTCATTCAGATCCGTTGTCCCTCCAAGTTGTCTGTAACGAATGCAGAGAGAAAGTACGAGAATGTTCAAGGACATTGCACGGGCTGGGTGACCTTCTGGGGGAAGATCAAGGGCTTCTCGCACGAGAAGAATCGCCTCATTCAGATCTATCGTCCCTCCGAGCTGTTTGTAACGGGTAGAGAGAAAAAGTGCGAGATTGTTCAAGGACATTGCACGGTCTGGATGTCCTTGTGGGCTAAGGTCGAGGGCTTCCCGCCCGAGAAGAACTGCGTCGTTCAGATCTGTCGTCCCTCCGAGCTGTTTGTAACGAGCGGAGAGATAAAGTGCGAGATTGTTCAAGGACGTTGGACGGTCTGGGTGTCCTTGTGGGCAAAGGTTCAGGGCTTCTCGCCCGAGTAATACCGCTTCTTCGATGTTCACAATCTCTCCAAGTCGCCCATAACAGTGCGAGAGATGAAGACCCAGTTGATTCAACGAAAGCCATCGCATGGGATGCCCAAGTGGACATGATTCTAGCGCTTTACGATCTAGCTCGACAGCATTTTGCAGGCACTGGATTTCTCCTCGTTGTATAAATTTGCCAACAAGGTTTTTGGCCTGCAAAAGGTGCCGTTCAGCTAGTATTGGTACATATTCAGTACCTCACGCGTGGCTGCCAGGACGAAAGAAATACCTTTAACGACTGATGCCGTCTGTCCCATGTAATCTCCTCAGTCCGGGGCTGAATATGCTGGTGTGACAGTTTGAGTGAAGTAAATGTGCAGTTGCGCACTGGGTGATGATCGTTGACAGCAAGGCAAAGTCGGGCTCTTCCCACCTAACCTGCCCGCATAGCAAGCCTAACCAGGCTCCTCGGCCAAGTGAGTCCTCGCTCCTAGTTAGCTCTTTTCCCGTAACTTCCCGACACCCCCTCCCTCGGCTGAGTACCTCGGCACTTCTCGCATCATTTGAAAGGAGGCCCCACCCTCTGGATCTGTCTCCATCATCGGCCAATTCATTCCTTCTCACCGGAGCCTGGCTCGTTCTTGCCCAGCCGTGCCGGCGTTCTTCGACCTGCGCGACGTTCAGCTCCATCCATGCCGTCCAGAGAGAATGACCTCGCATGCTTGAGATGCCTGGCATGTACACCCTGACGGGCCTTCATGATAACATCGATTGAAGTAGAGAGTATCGTCTGCACGGGTGGGGATACCTCTGGATTGAGTCGTCGTTCTCCATGCACGCGTTGGCAATAGTTTTTTAAGCAGCTGCGTATGTGCCGGAGCCCTGATGAGCTCTCAGCCTGTCGTTGCCACCGTGGCCAGTCTAGTGCGGTGTGGAGGGTATTGGTAGCGGCATGATCAAGGACACGGGGTAAGGTCTTGAGCTGTGCCACCGGAGGTATGATAGGCAACGGTGAGGGAGGGTTGGTCTCCTTCAACTTGAGGTGGGCGGAGGCGAAGTTGCTGCCGTAACCAACTGCCCGAGTGGAGAGCTCGGTGGTTCACTCTCGGAGCCGATGGAGGAAGAGACTGCCTGGGTGACCTTGTGAGTAAAGATGGAGGGCTTCTCTACGCACTCAGAAAATATCACCTGTTCGATGTCCATAATCCCCAAATTTGCCCGTAGGTGAACACACCACCATCAAAATGAATCTGAACCCGAGCTGCACTCGCGGACGCCGGAAGCGGAGCAAACGCATTATGTAATATTGTGGCTGACACTATGATACAGTTTTTCGGCATTTGCCGTCCTGCGACTTGTATGGACTCACGATCGGGACGAGTTACTCTATCGTCAACGACATGGGCAAAGGTACCTTCCGCCCGTTCCTCATTTATCATGCGCTGAATCTCATCCCTACCCCCCTCGCATTTGAACAGTTCACGGATCTCTCGCGCGTGCCGGCAAGGTCAAGTCGCAAACACCAAAGGTAGAGAAACAAGAAAAGAAGAAGAACCCGAGGGGCCGTGCCAAGAAACGCATGCTCTACAACCGCAGGTACGTTGCCCCGCATCTGTGCGATATCGTGTTTTGGCTGACGTTGTCTGTGATTGGCAGATTCGTCAATGTGACGACGCTTCCAGGCGGCAAGCGGAGAATGTGCGTTTTCATCTCTCACACACTCTCTCGATGTGGCCTTCCATCGGCCTCGCTCGGTCTTTGCATCGTTGTGCTGACCCAAATCTAGGAATGCCAACCCAGAGAAATAAACGAGTCTTGTATAGGCCCTTGTTCCGTCGCCGTCCATGGCGGAACAGCTTGGAGTTGCAAGTCTGCAGCATCGGTCGTGAATCCCTCTTCCCCTTTGTGTTTTTATCATGTACATGCATTGCATGCTCGTTGTCCTTTTTTCTTCATTGACTATGCTACGATATGCAGCTTGATATGCGTGACAATCCATGATTCATCTGAACTCCTCATTTTCCCGATGGGTCCGATTAGCTTTGGATTACGATGTGCACCATGCTCAGATTACAAAATGGAATAAGCTTGATCGCATTCGACGACTTTGTTGACTGGTACTAACTACGACAATATCAGACGCAGCAGGTATCACCTCAGGCCGTTCGATCGTGATGACATTTCAAACTGGAAAAACGACGCATCCGAGCGAAATCTATACCAGAGTCTATGCTAGGTCTATGCTACATCCCTTCCATGGCATTTAGACAGTGCAGACGGCATCTCGCACATCTACTTCATGAGGAGGCGCTTCTCCGTCGCCTGACACATTTGCACCGTCTGAGCCAAATAGATTCTGTTCGACGTCCGCAGACTCAGAGGATGAGTTCAGCGCAACACCTCCGGACGATTGTTCAGGCGGTTTTCGCTTCGAAAGCTGTCGAGATCATCATGGGATAAATGACCGTTCAGAGACTCGCATAGGGATCCAACTTACGACGGCGTACGCTTGAGTAGCCATGATAATCGTAGACCCCACAGTAGACAAGAGAGAAGGCACTGTGCCAAACACGACCAGCTCGAGCAGGCCAGCAAACAAAAGCTGTGTACAGGACTAAAGCGCCTCGCGTGGCCGTTTCATGCCGCAATCCGATCGTCGCTAATATCTTTCCGGGGAGTCAGTCACGGTTCCGCACAATATACACAAGACACATACCTGAGCTGCAACCCCAAGGATCTTAATGACGAGCAGGAGTGTTATCCACTGCCATGGCGTAGGAAACACCACGGATTCACGGAATACCATCATCCTAGTGAGATGCATGCAACGTCAGAAAGCGTCCTCTCGCACGACAGTGAAGCATGAAAACACACGAAATGGATGCTACGACAGCACACCACAACGAAAAAAGGTCATGACATGCATCAGGTGAGCTCGTGATCGGACAGACCGCATGACGATGACTTGAGTGAGACAGAGGGATTAGTATATGAGGAAATTGCATTGCAAGTGGACCAAACGTACATGACACGGTACCACCGCAGACACCTAACAGGGAGCTCCTAAATTCGCAGAGTATGAGGACCAGCAGGGAAGGTGAATACATATGTAGCTCACCCTACAACACGCAACCGTTCAAAGGAAGTGGTATAGACATCCTCGTCCTCCTCGACCGCATACCCGAACAAAAACGAAGGTCTAGCGATCAAAATGACGTTGATGAGACTGAACAGTGGAATAGAGTTGACCCATACATGAGCTGCCAGTGTAAGACAAGTCACCGAACGCACCAGCTGCCAGTGCTTCCTTTTTCGTAAACGACTCTCGGAGAAGAAGAAACCTCACCAACGCGATTGCGAACGGTTTCAGAAATGTGATGGCTGTGGCATCCGCGACGGAGAGATAGTTGAGGGCGTAGAATATCCCGAAAAGTCCAAAGAACCTAGTATCATGATCGTCATTTAGGTATGGGGGATGAAGAAGATAGGTACTCACACTCCCAAACCTCCAGCAGCCAAGAGTGCCCGGACGCCTGGTGGTCCAAGAAAAGGGTGCGGTATCTTATTCGCCAGCTTGCATACGAGGGAGCATCGTAAGAGGCAAGAAACAAGCCGTAACACAGGCAGGATACGTACATGAAGATCATGCAACAGAAAACTGTGATCACCTGTGGATCGACTAGTCAAAACGAGCCGGCTCCTTGCCAATATCTGTCGCAGATGAGTGGAAAACTTACCATCCGAATCGTAATAAGTCGTCCACGACGACGTCAGCATGGAAACTGGTAATGAGGATCATCGCTGAATACAGACCTCCAGAGCCGGGGTAGGTGGGTTCAGCTCTTCCAGCAATTTGACAGAGAGGTTCATCGAAGCAAAAAAGAACTGGGCGCAGATCACCAACAATAATCCAACATTCTTGGTGGTAAAATCGACCACTTGGGCGTTTCGAGTTGTTCACCAGGACGTCGGAGTGTCGACCGGGGTGCTGCTCTCGTGTTCTTGGGATGGGAGGTATCCATTTTGAGCGGTCATCAAGAGGCTTCAAGCTTGTTCAGTTCGCGTTGGTGCAAAGGACCGGCCGCCACACGACCTGCCCAAAAATAATATGCAGTCCAAGGCGGACACTTCGTGCCGAGACTCGTGGTTTTCACCAAGTTTGAACGCCTGAATGACCGGCAGACGGCTGAGCGATTCCGCGACTGGAAAAGAAGAAAAGGAATGTAAATTGAGGTAAGGCAAGGGGAATGCGGAGAATCCCGAACACGAGACCTTTCGTCACGGAAGGAACAGGTGTTGGCAGTCTGCAGAACGAACGCACTGGCCCGTCCGCATGGTATGTGCAGTCTGTTTTTTCGTCTCCAATAGACTGGCATGCTGACTGCGAACCGATGAACGCACTGAACATATCGAGCGAGGTGCCTTGCAACAAATCAACAAACGCATGCGTTTGCACAAATCCAGTCGGGAGTAGTCTTGTGCATGGAGCTTCTCATGGAGTTCGGACTCGTTTGGGTATGTTCTACTGACATACAGTTCTTGGTTGTTCGGAGGAGTAATGGTTGTTTGCGGGTTACAGGTATGAGACGTTAACCCTGAAGTCGAGAACGGCCCGGGTGCGGTGCAGAAGAGCACGACTTTGCCTTGCTGTGGCCACACTCAAGGGAACGTACATGTTCTGTGCCTGTTAGCAACTGCACGTCTACTTTACACAAGCTATCACACCAGTATATTCAAGCCCGAGGGAGGTTACATGGGGCAAATAGTATCAGTCTTGAAAGGTATTGTTTTGTCTGTCAGCACGTCAAAACCACGCGTGGCGTACTGAATATGTACCAATACTAGCGGCATGGTACCTTTGGCAGGCAAAAAGCCTTGTTTCCGAATTTATACGACGAGGAGAATTTCATTTCCTGCAAAATGCTATCGAGCTGGAACGTAAAGCACTAGAATCGTGTTCTTTGTGGCATCCCATGCAATGGCTTTCGTTGAATGAACTGGGTCTTCACCTCTCGCATCGTCATGGGCGACTTGGGGAGATTGTAGACATTGAAGAGGCGATATTACTTGGACGAGAAGCCCTCTCCCTTTGCCCGCAAGGTCACCCAAACCGTGCAAAGTCCTTGAACAATCTCGCATTTTATCTCTTCGCTCATGACAAACAGCTCGGAGGGATGACAGACTTGAATGAAGCGATTCTTCTCGGGCGAGAAGCCCTCGACCTTCTCTCTCAAGGTCACCCAGACCGTGCAACATCCTTGAACAATCTCACACTTTATCTTTCCGCTCGTTACGAACAGCACGGAGGGATGTCAGATCTGAATGAGGCGATTCTTCTCAGGCGAGAAGCACTCGACCTTTGCCCACAAGGTCATCCATCCCGTGTAACGTCCTTGAATAACCTGGCACTTTCTCTCTCTACTCGTTACAAACAGCTTGGAGGGATATCAGATCTAAATGACGCAATTATTCTCGCGCGAGAAGCCCTCTCCCTTTGCCCACAAGGCCATCCATCCCGTGCAATGTCCTTGAACAATCTCGCACTTTCTCTCTCCGCTCGTTACAAACAGCTTGGAGGGCTGACAGATGTGAATGACGCAATTCTTCTCGGGCGAGAGGTCCTCAACCTTTGCCCACAAGGTCACCCAGACCGTTCAATGTCCTTGAACAATCTCGCACTTCATCTCTCCACTCGTTACAATCAGCTGGGAGAAATGACAGATCTAAATGAGGCGATTCCTCTTGGTCGAGAATCCCTTGACCTTTGTCCACAAGGTCACCCAGACCGTGCAACATTCTCGGACAATCTCGCACTTTCTCTCTCTACTCGTTATAAACGGCTCGGGGGGATGACAGATTTGAATGACGCAATTCTCCTCGCCCGAGAAGCCCTCGACCTTCACCCACAAGGTCACTTAGGCCGTGCAACATCCTTGAACAACCTCGCACTTTCTCTCTCTACTCGTTATAAACGGCTCGGGGGGATGACAGATTTGAATGATGCAATTCTCCTCGCCCGAGAAGCCCTCGACCTACACCCACAAGGTCACTTAGGCCGTGCAACATCCTTGAACAATCTCGCACTTTGTCTCTCCATTCATTACAAACAACTCGGAAGGATGACAGAGCTGAATGAGGCGATTCTTCTTGCGCGAGAAGCCCTTGACCTTTACCCACAAGGTCACACGGATCGTGCAATATCCTTGAACAATCTCGCGCTTTCTCTCTCTACACGTTACAGACAGCTCGGAGAGATGACAGACTTACATGACGCTATTCTTCTTGGGCGTGAAGCCCTCGATCTTCACCCCCAAGGTCACCCAGACCGTGCAATGTCCTTGAACAATCTCGCACTTTATCTCTCCATTCGTTACAAACAACTAGGAGGGATGACAGATCTGAATGAGGCAATTCTTCTCGCGCGAGAAGCCCTTGACCTTTACCCACAAGGTCACCCGGACCGTGCAATGTCCTTGAGCAATCTCGCGCTTTCTCTCTCCACACGTTACAGACAGCTCGGAGAGATGGCAGATTTAAACGACGCTATTCTTCTTGGGCGAGAAGCCCTCGACCTTCACCCCCAGGGTCACCCAGACCGTACAGTGTCCTTGAACAATCTCGCGGTTGATCTCTCCATTCGTTACAAACAGCTGGGAGGGATGACAGATCTCAATGACGCAATTCTTCTCGAGCGAGAAGCCCTCGACATTTACCCACAAGGTCACCCAGACCGTGGAACGTCCCTGAACAATCTCTCGTTTTCCCTCTCTAGACGTTACAAACAGCTCGGAGGGATGGCGGATCTGAATGAGGCGATTCTTCTCGGCCGAGAAGCCCTGGACCTTCGCCCACCAGGTCACCCAGACCGTGCAATGTCCTTGAGCAATCTCGCAGTTGATCTCTCTATTCGCTTCAAACAGCTGGGAGGGATTCCAGATCTCAATGAGGCGATTTTTTTCGACCGGGAAGCCCTCGACCTTTATCCACAAGGTCACCCAGACCGTGCAATGTCCTTGAACAATCTCGCATTTCATCTCTCCACACGTTACAAACAGCTGGGAGGGATGACAGATCTAAATGAGGCGATTCTTCTCGCGCGAGAAGCGCTTGACCTTTACCCACAAGGTCACCCGGACCGTGCAATGTCCTTGAGCAATCTCGCACTTTCTCTCTCCGCTCGTTACAGACAGCTCGGAAAGATGACGGATTTAAATGACGCTATTCTTCTTGGGAGAGATGCCCTCGACCTTCACCCCCAAGGTCACCCGGACCGTGCAACGTCCTTGAACAATCTCGCGCTTGATCTCTCATTTCGTTACAAACAGCTGGGAGGGATTACAGATCTGAATGACGCAATTCTTCTCGAGCGAGAGGCTCTCGACATTTACCCACAAGGTCACCCGGACCGTGCAACGTTCTTGAGCAATCTCGCAGTTTCTCTCTCCACTCGTTACAAACAGCTCGGAGGGATGACAGATCTGAATGACGCAATTCTTCTCGGGCGAAAAGCCCTTGATCTTCGCTCACAAGGTCATCCGGACCGTGCAACGTCCTTGAACAATCTCGCAGTTGATCTATCCACTCGTTATAAACAGCTCGGAGACACGACAGATCTGAATGATGCAATTTTTCTTGGGCGGGAAGCACTTGACCTTTACTCACAAGGTCACCCGGAACCGTTCAATGTCCTTGAACAATCTTGCAGTTCATCTCTCCACTCGTTACAAACAGCTCGGAGGGATGACAGATCTAAATGATGCGATTCTTCTCGCACGAGAAGCCCTCAACCTTCGCCCACAAGGTCACCCAGACCGTGGAATGTCCTTGAACAATCTCGCAGTTGATCTCTTCGCCCGTTACAACAAGCTTGGAGGGATGGCAGATCTGAATGACGTGATTCTTCTCGCGCGGGAAGCCCTCGACCTTCACCCTCAAGGTCACCCAGACCGCGCAATGTCCTTGCACCATGCCGCACAATTTATACGTGCCCGATTCGTTCATACGAGTCAATTAGAAGACGGACAAAATTTATTTGATCTTTACTCAGAGCTACAAAACATAGGCCAGACCGTGATATCTACCTCGCATCTCTCCGCTGCTCGCTCATGGGTCGATACTGCTGAAGAATTCAACCACACCACCACGCTCCTTGCTTATGAAACCTCGCTTCGGCTGCTCGTTCAATATCTAGCCACGCTCCCTTCATTACCCGAACATCTACCCATTATCAAAGGGCTCACATCATCCCTTGCAGTAGATGCTTTCTCAGCTTGTCTTCGCAACGGTTTCCCTGAAAAGGCAGTTGAGCTGTTGGAACAGGGCCGTGGTGTGTTTTGGAACCAGATTTCTCGCCTTCGTTCCCCACTGGACGATGTCGTCGCATCTGGACCCCAGGGAAAGACGCTTGCAGACGAATTCGTCAGGTTGACCTTACTTCTCCGTGATATCATCAATTCCGAGCCCAGTCCTGATCAACACGATCGGATGTGTCGCCTCAACGTCGACTTGGAGATGCTAGTAACCAATATTCGTAGCTTGCCTGGCTTCGAGCGTTTCCTTCTTCCCTCCCTCTTCTCCGATCTCCGACGTGCGGCTACCTGTGGGCCCGTTATTATCGTCAACGCAAGCAGATATGGCTGCGATGCATTAATTATATCCGATGACAAAGACCCCGTTCACATTGCATTAGAAATCACGAAGGATCGTGTCAAGGACCTGGCGTCCAACATCCGATCGTTGATGTTGCGTGCGAACAGCATGGACTCCGAAGATATGAAAAGGCAACTTGCAGTTGTACTCCGGGAGCTCTGGGACGAGGTCGTTTCTCATATAGTCGATTTCCTCCGGAAATCCCTTCCCATTGGGTCGCGGATTTGGTGGTGTCCCACTTCCGAGTTTTCTGTGCTACCATTGCACGCTGCTGGCCCTTACCGCAAGAATGAGCGGAATCTTTCTCAACTCTATATCTCCTCGTATACCCCCACGCTTGCAGCTCTTATTCGTGCCAAAAGACAAAATCTATCACCTTCTGTGACGGAAGAAAAACACTTTGTCGGCATCGGTCAAGCACAAGCTATCGGTGAGAGCAAGCTTGTTTCTGTCGGCGACGAGTTGGACATCGTCAGCCAGTGTATTACTGCCAAAGGACTGGCCACATTCACACGCATCGAGGGCCCAGAAGCTTCCGTCGCTCGTGTCTCTCGGGAACTAGCGGAGAACAAATGGGCTCACTTTGCTTGCCACGGTATTCCCGATCGGAAACACCCCTTTGACTCGGCATTCGCTCTTCACGATGGACATTTCACTATCCAGCGCATCATGAAGTCCGATTTGGGGAACGCCGAGTTCGCCTACCTCTCTGCGTGTCATACGACTGTCGGGGACGAAGACAGTCCAGACGAGGTCCTCCATCTTGCATCTGCGATGCAGTTTGCCGGATTCCGGTCGGTTATAGGGACGATGTGGGCCGTGGACGACGCGCACGCCCATAAGATTACATCACGGTTTTATGGGAATATGGTGGGCGAGTCTGGACGTCTCGATTATACCCGTGCAGCACTTGCTTTAAACAAGTCATTGCGCACGCAGGATATGCCATTAGATCAACGGATTCTTTACGTACACATTGGTGCCTAGTGTTTTTGTACTATCGTCGATACTATTTGGTAGTGAGCCGTCTTCGCCAGCTGAGGTAAAGTATAAAACTTTGCCGAACTAGGTCCCTCATGTCGAGCACGTCCATCCTTGTTCTGGGAGTTGTCATGAAGGCCTGTCAAAAAGCCGACAGGTATACCATTCAGGCCGGAACGTCGATTGTATCACTCGACAACGTCAGGAGGTGTCGAATAGAAAAATGCATCTGAACGAAATCTATACTAGAGTCTCTGCTAGGTCTATACTACATTCTTCCTTGGCAGCATGCCAGCAAACAAAAACAAAAGCTGAGTACTGAACTAAAGCGCCTCGCGTGGCCGTTTCATACCGCAATCCGATCGTCACTACTGTAATATCTTTCCAGGGGGTCAATCGCGGCTCCACACAATATACACTGAGCAGCAACCCCAAGGATCTTAATGACGAGCAGGAGTGTTGTCCATTGCTACATCATGGGAAACACCACAGACTCGCGGAATATCTCATCCTAGTGGGGTGCATGCACCGTCAGAAAGCGTCGTCTCGCACAACAGCGAAGTAGTGAAAACACACGCTCTTGACCGGACAGATCGCATGACGATGACTTGAGTGAGACAGAGGGATTAACATGTGAGGAAATTCCATCCTGAGTGGACCAAACGTACATGATACGGTGCCGCCGCAGACACCTAACAGGGAGCTCCTAAATTCACAGTGTGAGGACCAGAAGGGAAGAAGGACACATATGTAGTTCACCCTACAGCGCACAACCGTTCAAAGTAAGTGATATAGACATCCTCCTCCTCGGGCGCATACCCGAACAAAAACGAAGGTCTAGCGATCAAAACGACGCCGATGAGACTGCACACTGGAATAGAGTTGATCCATACATGAGCTGCCGGTGTAAGACAAGTCACTGAACGCACCAGCCGTCAACGCTTCGTTTTTCGTAAACAACTCTCGGAGAAGAAAAACCGACCAGCGCGACGGTGAACGGTTTCAGAAACGTGATGATTGTAGCGTCCGCAACGGAGAGGTAGTTGAGGGCATAGATCATCCAGGAAAGTCCAAAGAACCTAGTATTATGATCGTCGCTGAGGCATAGGAGATGAAGAAGATGGATACGCACGATCCCAGACCTCCTGTGGCCAATAATGTCCTGAAACCCTTGTTCGCCAGCCTGCATACAAGGTAATATTGTGAGAGGCGTGGAACAAGCCGTGACACCGGCAGGATACGTACATGAAGATCATGCAACAGCAAACCGTGACCACCTGTGGATCGACAAGGCAAAATAAGCCGGCACCGTCCAAACCTGTTTCAGACGAGTGGAAAAGCTTACCATTCGAATCGTAATCAGCTGTCCAGGAGGACCACGTCAGTATGGAAACTGGTAATGAGGATCATCACTGGATACAGACTTCCAGAGTCGGGGTAGGCAGGTTCAGCTCTTCCAGCAGTTTGACTGAGAAGTTCACGATTTCATCGAAGCAAAGAAGAACTGGGTGCAGATCACCAACAACAATCCAACATTTCTGATGGCAAATCGACCACTTGAGCCTTTCGCATTGTCCTCCAGGATGTCGGCCGGGGCACTTCTGTCATGTTCTTGGGATGGGAGGTATCCATTTTGAGCGGTCATCGGGAAGCTCCAAGCTTGTCCAGTCCGCGTTGATGCAAAGGACTGGCCGCCACACGACCTGCCCAAAAATAATACGCAGTCCAAGGCGGACACTTCGTGTCGAGACTCGTGATTTTCACCAAGTTTTGAACGCCTGAATGACCGGCAGACGGCTGAGCGATTCCGCAACTGGAAAAGAAGAAAAGGAATGTAAATTGAGGCAAGGCAAGGGGAATGCGGAGAATCCCGAACACGAGACCTTTCGTCACGGAAGGATCAGGTGTTGGCAGTCTGCAGAACGAACGCACTGGCCCATCCGCATGGTATGTGCAGTCTGTTTTTTCTTCTCCAATAGACTGGCATGCTGACTGCGAACCGATGAACGCAAACATAGCGAGTGAGGTGCCTTGCCGAGAGTAGCCTTGTGGAGCTTCTCATAGAGTTCGAACTCGTTTGGGTATGTTCTACTGACGTACGGTTCTTGGTTGTGAGAAATAATGGTCGTTTACGGCTTACAGGTACATATGTGAACCCTGAAGACGAGAACGGTGCGGTGCAGAAGAGCACGGCCTTCAATGCTGTGACCACACAGCCTGTCAAGGGAACGTACATGTTCTGTGCCAGTTAGCAACTGCCCGTCCACTCTACACAAATTGTCACTCCAGTATATTCAAGCCTGGCTACATGGGGCAAACGGTATCAGTCTTCAAAGGTATTTGTTTCGTTCTGTTAGCAAGTCGAAAGCACGCGTGACGTACTGAATGTGTACGAACACTAGCTGCATGGTACCTTTCACAGGCAAAAGGCTTTATTGGCGAATTTATACAACGAGGAGATATCCGCTGCCTGCAAAATGCTATCGAGCTAGAACGTAAAGCGCTAGAATCATGTTCATTTGGGCATCCCATGCGATGGCTTTCGTTGAATCAGCTGGGTCTTCACCTCTCGCAACGTCATGGGCGACTTGGGGAGATTGTGGACATTGAAGAGGCGATATTACTCGGACGAGAAGCCCTCTCCCTTTGCCCGCAAGGTCACCCAAACCGTGCAAAGTCCTTGAACAATCTCGCACTTTATCTCTTCGCTCGTGACAAACAGCTCGGAGGGATGACAGACTTGAATGAAGCGATTCTTCTCGGGCGAGAAGCCCTCGACCTTCTCTCTCAAGGTCACCCAGACCGTGCAACATCCTTGAACAATCTCACACTTTATCTTTCCGCTCGTTACGAACAGTACGGAGGGATGTCAGATCTGAATGAGGCGATTCTTCTCAGGCGAGAAGCACTCGACCTTTGCCCACAAGGTCATCCATCCCGTGTAACGTCCTTGAATAACCTGGCACTTTCTCTCTCTACTCGTTA
>JBBPTK010000624.1:0-13143 GCA_038094135.1 Spongiforma cf. squarepantsii
TTTTGGTACACTTTGTACACTTTCTAAGGACACTTGTGTACACTTTTTGGTACACTTTGTTCGCTTTTTTGGTACACTTTGTACACTTTCTAAGGACACTTGTGTACACTTTTTGGTACACTTTGTCTGCTCTTTTTGTACACTTTGTACACTTTCTAAGGACACTTGTGTATACTTTTTGGTACACTTTGTCTGCTCTTTTTGTACACTTTCTTACTTACAGTGCTGTATCCTTTACTGTACTTCTATACATTTAGCAGCTCGGACTGAAAAACCATCACTAGTTAGTTTAGCAGTGTAGTACATATGTACAAAAGGTACAAAAGTATAATCACCTTCAAGAGTGTAGTAAAATAATGTACAACAATGTTATAAGTATATATATGACAGTGAATAAAAAGCATACAAAGTGCATTAACAAAACAACCTTGTGAATGTGTATCTCGTGAATGAGCATAAAAGTGTAGTAAGAATGCATATGAAAGTGGAGTAAGAATATATATGAAAGTGTAGTGAAAAAGGTGTACAAAATGTCAACATATTCCTGTAAATTATCAGCATTTGTGAAGATATAGAATGTTATTCCTTGAATACTTATACATATATATAAGATAATATCCTCTATATCATATACCATCCATAAATTATAACATATTATGAGTATATTATCAAATATTTACTGAAAGAATGAAGGGGGCTACAAAATAACACATAATTAAATATCAACTAATATGTGTTATTATGACATATTATCTGTACTTATGAGATATTATAAGAAATTATCTATGGGAGGTATTTCCTGATGCACTGAGGCAGAAATGAATGGTGAGGTTGAATTGGCAGAGGAATTCCAACCAGTGGGCTTGCTGGCAGGTCAAGACTTGGAGGATAGTGTTTTAAGGTCCAGTCTGGTCTGGTCTTTTTGTGATTTGGCAAAAAGACCAGACTGGACTGGTCACGGGAAAATTCCAAAACAGGAAAGACTGGACCAGGACCAATGAAAACTTAGTGTTTTAAAGTCCAGTTGCGAACTGGTAGCGCAACTGGCAACTGGACCAGACCGCAACTGATCGCAACTGGACTGCAGTTGCCGGTTGCGACAGTTGCAGATGGAAAAAGACTGCAGTCGCAACCGGTTGCGACCGATCGCAACCGGTGTACAGCCACCTCCTATGTATATTACCATATTTAGTAATTTTTGGTAATTTTTGCGAATTTTTTGGGATTTATTTGAGGCATATATGACTCAAAAACCATTTTTGAATGTCAAAAAATGACAAGTCCGCCGAAAATACTCATATCTCGCCCGTTTCTGAACCGATTTTCGACGTTAGTAGCTCAGAATTTAGCTAGGAATCACATCTACATTTCATACAGCCACATCTAAGCGTGAAAACCAGATGCGGACAGCGCGCGGACCGGTCTTTTTTGGTCCGGTTGCCAGTTGCCTTATTCGGAAAAATTCTGCAACCGGTTGCGGTCCGGTTGCCTCATTAGGAAGCCAAAAAACCGGACCGGACCGGACTTTTAAACACTAAGGGAGCACGTGAGCTGACTTCTGTCTCATCAACGTCTAGGTTGGTGTCATCCAGTTCTCTGATGCATATAATACATTAGCGACTACTATACAATGAGCATATACACTTACTGGTCAGAAACGACTTCTTGTTGGCGTTTCGCCAAGCCTGCCTTCAAGATCTCCAAGTCCTTGCATTTCTCGCTTGGGACCAACACATAGGCACAGTTCACCTTTGGCCCTCTGTGTACCTTACCCACGATGGGTGGAACACTGCCCTTGCGTGCCACCAGTTGGGACGCTAAAAGCATCTGAGCATGAACAAGGGGATTTCCAACTGACCTGGAAAAGAACTATATGGAACCAATCAGTGTTTGACGGTGAGATAAATAAAAAAGAGTCTTACTGCATTGTCAGCGGCCAGTTGGACGTCACTGTGGTCTTTGTTGTGAGTGGATGTATCATGTTCCACTCCCTGGGCAGCCTTGGTGACTTGCTCATGATGTCGGAGGGTGCGTTCGACACAGCATTTGGCCTTCTCAGTAGCTTCCTTTTCGGATATTAACTTGTCCTGTTCTCTTTCCTCTGCCACCACAGTCAGTCTGAGTAACAAGAATAGAGGAAATTTTACCTATTAACGCCTGAACTTTCTCGCTGGGGCAAGAAACCCGACCAGAATGTGTGGCATCATTTGCATGAGCAAATGCCATGTCGTTGAAAATCCTAGGCATTAGATATGGTAGTGAGAGAAGTGGGATGGACCGCGTTTTCAGAGTGATAAGAAACCACGCTGAACAAGTCAGGCTTATATAGATGGACGGCCTGTTTTCGGAGGCTTTGGTCAGTCAGCACAAGTTCATGCTGTTGCATGCAGCAGGCTTAGGACTGGGAGGTGTCGACACTGGGAGCATATGGTGGAGAAAAGAGGACAAAAAAAAAAAAGTAAGCGCTCACCTAACCAATGTGCTACATGCCCCAAATAGGCAGAAGGACCTGGTATGTGGTGTTAACGCCGAGCTCAAGTTCCTAGTAACCACAAAGCTCGAGGAGGATCTCACGAAGAGTCATGTCACTCGAGTAAAGGTTATGAACGAGAGGATATTCTCTTAGTCACTCTTTCAGACTAAGGTCACTAGTATACTGAGCTATAATTGCGCAGAACTAGCTTAAGGCTTACAAGTACAAGATATGTGGGTTTTTATATGTAGAGACGATGCGCACGGACCAAGACGAAAACGGAAGGTAGCATACATGAGGCAGAATGGAAGATGAAAGCCTCATGTATCTGAAACGTAAAGCGGAAATGAACTACAACGTGTTGTTGAAACACGTACTGAAACAGTGGATGAAACGCAAAGCGATAAAGCGGAAATGAACAGTGTCAACGAACAGAAAGGTGAGAGAAATGAACTGCCCGGTCAATTGGAAGTATGGAGATCCATGACTCTTCAACCACGCAACTCCTCGGATTGACGTGAACTGTAACATTAGCTCCGTCGTAGAGTGGAGTCACCGACGCCACTATCATTCTACACCAAATCACCACCAGTGTTTCACTCAATCGCATCACCAACATTCCGTTCCTCCTCGTCGAAGGGTTGACTATCCTCAGGGTTGTCCGGACAGTTCCGTTCCACATGACCGATATTGGCACAAATGTGACAGTGGTGGAGGGCAGGACAGTCATATCCAGGGTGTCCAGTTCCATGGCAGTGGTCGCAATAGTAATTGGGGCAGTTGCAGTAATGGTGATGAGTCGACGCACAGACAGGGCAGGGGATAGAGGGAAGTTCTGCAGTTGAAGGAGAATTTCCACGATCATTCCGTTCGAGTTGAGAGGTGGACTGCCGGGGAGCGATAAATACCACTGATCGAGATTCGGAAGAGGTGTGGGAAATCGGGGGAGGATAAGGTTGGGCTGGTGAGGTTCCCGCGGATGAGCAGTTCCGACGACTGCGGCTACTATTGGAGGATGAGAGAGAAGATGATGTCGAATGTGTACGACAAGTGGTGGATTGAGGGGGGTTGGTGAGATCGATGGAGGGGGGTCCGCCGGTTCTGATGGCCACCTGCCTGGGTGGGGAGTCGACGTTGACAGGGGGCAGGGTGGGGGCTCTGACACGTCTGGTTGGAAAGGGAGGGAATGCATTTGGATAGCGATGAGTGGCTTCCGCAGCATAGATCTCCTGTTGAGCGATGGTCATAGAGGTCCACCAGGGTTGGAGAGCGTCCCAGAAATGGGTGGGGTGAATAGTTGGGATAATGTCGGGAAGTCGGGTGGTGACGAAGGTTTCAAGGATGTGGGAAGGAAGTTCATTAAGAGTGGATTGGATAGCTCCAGAAGGAATGGTGGAAGAGACAGAGAAGGTGTCATGCATGTACATGCGTAGACGGGTGTAACTGTGGTACAGTTGCATAGAATTGAATAGGGGATCGAAGTGTTCGAGTCCTAGAAGAGTAGCTTTGTCCTCAATGAGACGGATGAGAGCTGGGTCTTCTAGGATGTGGGCATAGAGGGCGTTTCTAATGGGGGTGTCAAGGAGTGGGGGTACAATTGGAACATGAGCATATTGTTCCCCCATGAGGGCTGCATGCTCGGAACTGAGGGACTGCTAGAAATGCGAGGGGAGATGGAGGAGATAGTAGAGGCATGTTGTGAGGGCGTAGGCGTGGAGGAGGACATTAAAACGAATGATGCCATGGGCAATATGAATGTTTGCAAAAGTATGAATGAATAAGGCAATGAGAAGAAGGAATCTTGTTAAGAAAACGAAAAGCAAAGTGAGAAAATGGCTTGTGTGGTTTGAAGTCGAAGGCAGTTTTGTGAAGGGGAGTGGAGGTCATAGAGAGAAGTCTCAGGGGTGGGCGAGTTTATATGCTAGTAGAAGAGGCTTTGCATGTGCGAGGTTCACTTCAGATTCCCACGTGTTTTCGCTAGAAGGCCACCCTTTCCACGAGATTAAAAATTGCCGACGTCGAAAAGATCTGCAATGAGCCAGAATCTTTTCAATTTCATATTCATCCTTGCTGTCGATTGTTTCAGGAGGGGGGGATAAGAAGTTCAGACCATGTTCCGCGGTTTCTTTGTACGGGGATAATAGAGCAGCATGGAACATGTCATGGATATTCCAGGTAGGGGGTAAACGGAGGCGATAGGCGACGGAGGAGATTACTTGGGTGATTTCAAATGGGCCTTCTCTTTTAGGGGCTAGTTTTTGAGACGGGTATCGAAGGTGGAGATTAGAGTTGTTTAGCCAAACTTTGTCGCCCACTTTCCAAGGTTGGAACTTTGACGAAATCCATTCTTTCATGTTTTGTTGGGCACGTTTATGAGCCTCAAGGGCTTCATCTCTGGCAGAGTTAAGAGTGGCGAGGCGTTGTTCTAAGGCAGGAAGAAAGGTTTTTCCAAGGGGAGGGTAACCCCGAGGTTCGTATCCGAGGATGAGAGAATATGGAGTAACACCAGTTGATGAGTGAGTGAGAGAGTTGTGGGAGAATTCGGCAAGGGGAAGGAAGGAGGACCATGTGTCGTTTTGTCGAGGGCCCCTGTCACTAATGAGGCGATCGTGAAGGCCAAACCAAGGGAAGATGTGGGTGAAAAAGAGGGCAGCGGTTCCCTCAGCGGTGATAGATTTGTGACAAGGGATGAAAATAGCCCCCTTACTAAGACCATGGTCGACCACGACCAAAATAGAATCAAAACCACCAGACGGGGGCAAGTCGGTGATGAAATCAAGGGACAACTGTTGAAACGGGCGAACGGCAGCAGATGGGATGGGTGATAAAGGGGGAACCACTGGGTGGGTGATGACCTTGTTTGCCTGACAGACGGCACAACCGAGAATGAACCGCTGAACGAAAGAGGAAAGCCCCAGCCACCAGTAATCGTGGGAGACAAGATTAATAGTACGAATGACCCCGGCATGACCACCGACAGGGGAAGTGTGCAAGGAAGAGAGCAGGGGAGTGCGACACCTGGGGGGCACATAGAGTTGTCGTTTAAAGTAAAGGAGGCCATCAGAGACCGTCCAATCAGAGAGCGATGCCTGAGGGAGAAGGGAAACCCCTTGACAAAGGGAGGCGAAAACGGCAAGGGCAAAGGGATGAGCGGCGGTGTTCTCTGACAAGGAGGTGGCAAGGGCAACATCGATGGCGCGAACGAATAGAGAGTCAGGAAGGAGGGTGAGGGCCTGATTGTCGGAGGAGACATCAACGTTATCCCGGCGGGATAAGGCATCAGCAGGCCCCATGGCATGACCGGGGGTGTGTTGGAAGTGAAGGGTAAAGTCTTGTAAGAAAAGTTGCCAGCGGGCATGACGACGCGACAATTTCTGTGGTTGTCGGAAGTAAGTGAGATTACAATGGTCAGTGAGGATGGTGGTAGTGAGTCTGGTGCCCTGCAAGTAATGGCGCCATTCCTCGAGAGCATGTATGACAGCAAGAAGCCCGCGGTCATAGATGTCATAGTTGCGTTCGGCAGGGGAGAAGGTTTTGGACAAGTAAGCGCAGGGGTGGAGATCCCCGTTGGTATCCGTTTGCATGAGGACCGCACCCGAGGTGGTAAGAGATGCGTCCATCATGACCATAAAGGGACGAGTGGTATCGGGTAGGAGGAGGATAGGTTTGCGAAGGAAGGCATCCTTCAGGGTACAAAAGGCTGCGTCAGCAGAGGAAGTCCAAGTCCAAGAGACTCCTTTCTTGGTGAGATCGAGGATAGGGTGGACGATGGCCGAAAAGTTTGGGATAAACTTTCGGTAGAAATTGCAGAATCCGATGAAGGATCGAGTCCCTTTGACGGAGGCAGGAGGTTTCCATTGTTCAATGGCCTGTAGTTTTCCTTTATCCATGATGAGGGATCCACTGGAGACAACCATGCCAAGGAAGTCGATTTCTGTGGCAGCAAAAGTGCATTTTTCAAGTTTGAGGTATAGTAGTTCGTGTTCTTCAAACCGTTTGAGGACCTTCCTGACGAGTTTCCAGTGTTCCTCCAGGTTATCAGCATTGTGAATACAGAAGTCGTCCATGTAGATGATGAGCCATCCCTCGGCAAGATAATCACCGAAGATGTGGTTCATCAGTGTTTGGAAGTCAGGAGGGGCATTAGAGAAACCGAAGAACATGACATTGGGTTCATAGAGGCCAGAGGGAGTGATGAAGGCTGCCTTCCAACGATCTTCCGGACGAATGTGAACGTTGTTGTATCCCCACCGAATGTCCAGTTTAGTAAAGATATTCAATTTGCTGAGTTGGTCGATGAGATCTGGGATACGTGGGAGGGGGGTGGCATTCTTTATAGTGTGTTCATTTAGATATCGATAGTCCTGGCAAGGTCGCAAATTGCCATCCTTTTTGGCAACAAAGAAAAAGGGGGAGGCTTGTGGAGAAGAGGATCAGGAGATTCGTCCGTTGGCCAAGTTTTCCGTGATGAACTTGTCACAAGCTTCCTGTTCCATGGGGTTGAGTGAGTACGTTTTGGCAACCCGTGGTACAAAGGAATCTTTCAAGGTAATGCTGAAATCGAATTCCCCTCTGGAGGGTGGAAGACGGTCAACCGGGGGGTCCTCAAACACTCGTTTGAAAGCAGCTAGTTGGGGTGGAAGTGTGACTGTCTTTGTCCCTTCATTGATGGCGAGTTGCGTGGAGAGGGTAGTCTTCTCGAGGCAATGGGGGGCATATCGTTGGTTGTAGAGATGTCCTATTGTGATGGAAGGATCCATACCCAGATAGCGGATAAGATATCGATGGGTGACGTCTTCTTCGTCCTTTGTTCGAGGGGACCTGTTGGATAAGGGGAAGAAGATAGTTCCAGTGAGCCAATTGATGGTTGGGTTTGCTGCCCGAAGCCAGGGCATTCCTAGGATTACTTCCTCTTTTCCACAGTTTAGGACAAAGAGTGTGATCAGGGTAGTGGCGCCATCAACGGTTAATTGCAGAGTGGTTTTATGTCGAATGACCCCATTCTTATTAAGTGATCCATCTGCGTTAGCAGCAGATATAGGTTTCGCGAGTTTGGCAAGAGGGAGGTTGAATTTGGTCATGATGGTTTGGTGGATGAAGTTTCTGGTAGCTCCAGAATCTACCAAGGCTTTGTTTGCAACAGATTTTGCTCGTCCAAGTGCAGAAAGGAGAATGGGGAGTTGTATTGATCTGGCATTTGGTGAAGTACAAATTACACGAGCAAGAGCTGGGGAAGTAGTAACTGTTGTCCTACCCTTCCCGTTTAAAAATCCTTGGTTGGGGTTTCGTCATCCGTCAACTCCTCTATCATGGCGATATCTGGATCAGTCTCGGGGGTGGAGGTGACTGGTTCCTCATCGTAGACTGTCTGGAGTACCTTGAGAAGTTCCGATTTTTGAACTTTTTGATCGGTGAAGATTTTATTCAGATACTGTCCGAGGTCTGACATTTGTCCTTGTCCAGAGTTGGAAGTTTCAACTGTTCTGGTCCAAGTGCGTGGTTTGAACGAGGTAGTGGTAGTCCTAGGGGTAGCATTCTGCGACCTAGGGGTGTGAGGATGGTTTCTAGAAGAGCAACCGACTTTATGGCAAACGAAGCAGCGGTTCTCTTTGAAATGTCGAGCTCTATCCACGGGTGAGAGCCGTATAGCATCCACATCCATTGCGTTTGGGTCCTTGGGAGCCTTTTGAAAGTTTCCTCCCCTTCCAGCTTGGATGTCGGCGATCCTTCGTTGCTGGGCATGGTACTTGGCTGCCTGGGTAATCCATTCCTCAGCAGAAACAGGTTGAGTTTGTTGGCTCAATATCTTCTCCACTATCTTCATGTCCATCCCTGTGGCCAGATAGTCTAGGAGCATCAGCTGGTCGGTAATCCCAGTGCAGGCAGAGTGCAGGCAGAATTCTGATACGTATTTCTGGAAACCCCCTTCGGCATCCCTAGTATTCTGTCTGAGAGCGTGGAGTTTCCTTCGAGCCTCTTCTTTAATATTGAAAGGGAAGAATGTCGCCTGAAAGTCCTCAAGTACCTTGCTAAAGGTCCGATTGGCAGGCATTGTGGTGGGGTTGCTAATCTTCATATATCACCCTTCAGCAAAGGGGACTCCATTCCCCTTTGTCATCTTGTTCAGGAAGACGAGCACTCATGCATCATCGTTATAAAGCACCTCATTCATCATGAAGTAGGCCTTCATTGCCATCATCCAGTGGTTGGCATTCTTTCCCTCACCAGAGAAGTCCTGAGGCAACCCTGCCTTTATCTCCGTGGGTCGTGCAGCTTGATCTGCCATGGCGTTGTTAACTGGTGGTTCTGGGTCGGGGTCAGCGGGTGGTTGTGGATTGGGAGGTAGAGGGTTTCTCTCAGGTCATCGTTCTGGGACACGAAAACCGTCGATGTCTACTACAGTTCTGTCGAGTAGACGATGATGAGCTCCTGGGTACAAGCGTCGGAGTTTGTCAGTGAGAGGGGGAGCGTTGGGGTCGTCAGCTGTTCCGTGGGTTCTGGTTGATGCAGAAGACGTGGCGGGAGGAGAGCTAGAGGGAGGGCGAATCCCTCGTCTGGGTGGTACTGCTGAGAAGGAAATGGTGGTGATCTGCTAGGCAGCAGGATCGATGGGACAAGCTAGTTCTTTTGTTAACGCCGAGCTCAAGTTCCTAGTAACCACAAAGCTTGAGGAGGATCTCACGAAGAGTCACGTCACTCGAGTAAAGGTTATGAACGAGAGGATATTCTCTTAGTCACTCTTTCAGACTAAGGTCACTAGTATACTGAGCTATAATTGCGCAGAACTAGCTTAAGGCTTACAAGTACAAGATATGTGGGTTTTTATATGTAGAGACGATGCACACGGACCAAGACGAAAATGGAAGGTAGCATACATGAGGCAGAATGGAAGATGAAAGCCTCATGTATCTGAAACGTAAAGCAGAAATGAACTACAACGTGTTGTTGAAACACGTACCGAAACAGTCACGGATGAAACGCAAAGCGATAAAGTGGAAATGAACTACAACGTGTTGTTGAAACACGTACCGAAACAGTGGATGAAATGCAAAGCGATAAAGCGGAAATGAACAGTGTCAATGAACAGAAAGGTGAGAGAAATGAACTGCCTGGTCAATTG
Organism: Spongiforma cf. squarepantsii; assembly: GCA_038094135.1. NCBI lineage: Eukaryota > Fungi > Basidiomycota > Agaricomycetes > Boletales > Boletaceae > Spongiforma > Spongiforma cf. squarepantsii. The sequence continues at coordinate 9,594 of JBBPTK010000624.1, forward strand.
GAAGTATGGAGATCCATGACTCTTCAACCACACAACTCCTCGGATTGACGTGAACTGTAACATGTGGCGTACCCGGTCAGTGTAACACATGGAGCCAAGTATAATACTGGTAGGGTAAGTAGTAATTGCTTGAGGGATTGGAACGGCACTTCAGAGAGTTTTTCTCTGGTTGCAGGGGCATATGCAGGGACAAGTAAGTTGCATTTCTTACAATAGAGTTATCAGGATGTACTGCCTCATCTTGACTGAGTTTCCTTGGCCCACATTGTGACCACTGTTGAAACTTTTCGTGCTGAATGCCTGCTATCAGACCCTCTTGTGGACACTGTGGACGCACCTTTCCTACCACCAGTGGGGTGCAGCGGCATGTCGCACACTTGCTAAGGTGCCGCAATCATTGGCAAGACCAACTGTTGCAGCCCATCATGGGCCAAGAAGCTAAAGCACTCTTCCAGGGCGGTGCAACTCTGGTGATGAATAGTGTTCTGGGTGAGCTGGCAATGAGCAACGATGATGAGACAAACCGGGATTGGAGAGATGAAGATGTACTGCCGTATGAAGATGATCAACAACTTGAGGACTTGGAGGGTGAGATGATAAGCTGCTATGCTCAAGTTTTCAATGAGAAGTGCGCTGCGGACATCCTTGGTTCCACTGAGACAAGCTTTGATAAAATGAAGGCCAATCAGGAAGCCACCAGACAAGGGGATTATGCACCATTTGTAGACAAGGATGAATGGGAGTTGGCAGATTGGCTAATCAGTAATGTGAACCAACGAGCAATGGACCAATTGTTGAAGCTGCCCATTGTAAGTACAAATTACAACAAATCCATTGCAAGGACTCACTCACCAAAACAGACAAGGGAACGGACTCAGCCCAGCTATCACAACAATAGGACATTCCTAAAACACGTTGATCAGCTTCCTACTGGTCCTGAATGGAGCTGTGAACTCATTCGGGCTTGCGAAGATGCTGCAGGAACGGGTGACGGCAATGAAAGTGATACAGAGGCCGAAGAATTGGAGCTATGGATTCGAGATCCTGTAGCTTGCATACAAGAACTCATTGGCAACCCTGCCTTCCATGGAGAAATTGCATATGCACCAGAGAAGGTGTACACAGACGTCAATGGAAGCACTCAATGCTATGATGAGATGTGGACCGGTGACTGGTGGTGGGAGATGCAGGTAAGTCGAAGTTTAAAGGAGATCAAAATGTACCTAATGCTTGGAAGTGTCAATTACCAGAAGGTGCAACTATAGCACCTGTGATTCTGGCGTCCAATAAAACACAGCTGTCCCGTTTCAAGGGGGATAAAAATGCTTGGCCAGTGTATCTGTCTATAGGGAATATTTCGAAACACGTGCGCCGTCAGCCCTCCCGCCATGCTTCAATATTGATAGGATACTTACCTGCATCAAAGCTCGAGCTGTTTGATGACAACTCGGTGGCAGGTCAGCGACTCTTCCATTATTGCATGAAGAGATTGCTCAAACCATTGGTGACTGCTGGTGAGAATGGCATTGAGATGGTTTGTGCTGACGGGCTGGTCCATCGAATCTTCCCGATTGTGGCGGCCTATATCAGGGATCACCCAGAACAGTGTCTTGTTGCTTGCTGTGCCCAGAATCGATGTCCAAAGTGCCTTGTGCGTGCAGATGAATGAGAAGTAAACCAGCAATTTCTGCTTCACAATCAACAAGACACAATTCACATGCTTCACGTGCAAGCCATGGGTTGCTACCCACCCGAGTTCATTGCTGATGGGCTTTGTCCTGTCTTCTCCCCCTTCTGGGCAGGTCTTCCCCACTCCGATATCTTCATGGCCATCACCTCCGACATCCTACATCAACTCCATCAAGGTGTATTCAAGGACCATCTCAAGAAGTGGTGCTGTTCACTCACCAGCAAGAAGGAGTTCGACACACGCTTTCAGGCTATGCCTGTCCATTCTGGACAGCGTCATTTCAAGGAGGGTATCTCTAATATCAAACAATGGACTGGAGGTGATCACAAACAGCTCCAGCATGTTTTCCTTGGTGCACTGGTCAGCACCACCCCATCCAATGCCATCAAAGCTGCTCAACATCTTCTCAACTTCATCTACCTTGCACAATACCAGCGTCACACTGACAACACCTTGCAGGACCTCCAGGCTGCACTTGATGACTTCCACGCAGCAAAAGAGGTCTTTATTGACCTCGGATGCCATGACCACTTCAACATCCCCAAGGTACACTCACTACTCCACTATGTAGAAACCATCAAGAAGTTTGGAAGCCTCGATGGTTTCAATTCGGAACATTCGGAGTGACTACACATCGACTATGCCAAGAAAGCATATGCAGCAAGTAACCGAAAGGACTATACCATCCAGATGACGTGATGGCTACAACATCAAGAGGCTTTTATTCCTTTCAAGTTGTTCCTTGCATGGTGAAGCAGTGGTGCATCTGTTGACAGAGCCGAGGAACCCATTCCCCATCAGCCTGTTGCTGGCACTCAAAACGGTCATGGTAGGTGCTACCGCATCTCACACCAACCTCACTTTCTTCAGAAACCCCTCCGCTATCTTGAAGACCATCATGGGGCCTTTGGATTTATTGAAGCACTTTAAGCTTTTCTTCATACATTGCCCCAACATCATTGTCATTCAACTCAGCCTAATGTCCATGACCATTTCAACTGCTTCAAGATGCTAACTATAGATTTACCGTCCTGTGGGCATATGCCCAGCAAGAACCATGCAAGAGTTCATGCATATCCTCTTCGTTCAAACAGTCTGTGCAAACCACCCACACAGGCAAGGTTCGACACAGTCCTGGTATGGGAGGAGATGGATCTGGATCATCGTGGTGGCTTTCACAGTGAGTACACTAACTAAATTCAATACAAATACTAATGATATACTAGGGCTGCGAGTAGCCCAAGTTCAGGCCATTTTCAGCCTGCCACCCCACTTGGGTAATTATCCAATGCCACTAGCATATATCCACTGGTTCAAGCCACTCTGCCAATCCCTGGACAACAATGTTGGGATGTTTTCCATCAGCTGCTCAACACGCCATCATCGCCCATATGCTGCTGTCATCCCTGTGGATCGGTTGATTCACACTTGTCATCTCATACCCAAATTTCCAAACGGCACAATACATCCTCACTGGATCCAGGGTCATTCACTGGCAGAGGCCAGTTCTTTCTATCTAAACTGATACATCGACTTTCGACTATTTGAACTCTACAGGGAACACTTGAAGGGGTAATCACAAATGAATGTGGTGGAGGGGCGGGCGAGTGGGCGGGTGGTAAGTGCTACGACTTGTTTTTAGCAATCATCACTGACAAACGCTCATATAGTTCATTCCCTTAACAAATGGCCTATATAGAATGCGCAGGATTCAAGCAGATGAAGCATGCTGTTTCTACAGTTTCCAGACCATGTGGGGAAATACTCACTTATAGTATATTTTGTAGTATGGTAGATTCTGAATGAGGAGCACTCGGGCTGCTGAAGTGCACTATTTCTATGGTTTCCAGATCATGATGG
>JBBPTK010000625.1:0-13134 GCA_038094135.1 Spongiforma cf. squarepantsii
ACGTGATGATGCCGAGATTACTGCTTTTCGTGCTTTTAAGCTTTTCGTGCTTTTCGTGACCAAAAAAGCAAAAAAAGCATGAAAAGCACGAAAAAGCACGAAAAGCAAATTGTGAATTTACTGATGCCATGGGCGAGCGAGGCAGCGGCGGGTGAGCGGCTGGGCAGGAAGCCCAGAACAGGACCGTGGGAAGGACAGGAAGTCGGTCGAAGCGGTGAGGGGATGGTTGGCGGATAGGCGCAATGATGGGCGGGCTGGAGGGTGCATGCAGATCTGCCTAAGAGCGGGCATCGGGCATCGGGCAAATGGGCGACGGGAGGCACCACGTGACACGTGGCATACTGAGGTTTTCCTGAGGCTCAGTCAGACCTCGTCCTATCAACTGGGCATCCGCTTTTGGGCAGTGGTGGAGGCCTCTCGGGTTGAAAACCCCTCAGAGGCCTATTACGCCTCACATAAAAAATAGGCCTCTCAGGTGATAGGGGCCTCGCAAAAGTGCTGCCAAGGGTGAACCTCGCTCTTTCACACGTTCGCTCCCAGCTATGGAGGATACAGTAATACGGCGCGTACCTCAAGTTTGGCTTGTCGACAACAACCCCAGGGCTTCTACCCTCGAAGTATAGTATGTATTGGTCGACACGTCACAAATTGACGAGTTGTTGAACGAGCATTCCCGCACCTTTCATGATAAATTCGAATGTCCCATTAGAACAAAACGAATTAGTAGGCGGAAACAGGACTTGGGTCTCGAAAATAATAACCAAACTTTCAAAGCGTCCGTACAGCGTGCCACGTTCAATGAGCGGTGAAGGTAACTTTAAAATGGGCTCCGCAAGCTCCCAATCACTGACCACCAACCATCTCGATCTACCAGATTACCCTATGGCACGATTCCGTCTACTAGCGATCCGAAGTCGAACTTTCGAAGGACCATCTACCAGGTTAGAAGTTGCGTCTCTCGGAATTGCTGTCAAACGCTCGTTTCATAGTGTATTTCTTAATATCCCTTTCAGTTTAACTAGAAAGACCCATGGCCGAGGACGACAGTAAATACCTTGTGCACGGTCAGTGCTATCACACTTGGAGGGTGTTCTGATAATCTTTTTTTTAACCTGTTAGGATTTGTCTGCCAAAATGCCGTCTTAAGAATGGTACTGCATACAGTAGCTCGTCGAGCTTCTTGAACTAATCACTTCGCACGTTGCCAAAGACCTCTTCAAGTCTCAGAGGGACCATTACTGTGGATCAAGGTAACGGTATGTGGACCTCATGCACTTTTCTCTTTCCCAAGCTCATGGAGTTATCATTTATTGCGGTTGTCGCAGCCCCCTCGAAACTTACGGACACCATGTTTTTTCTATTTCTTTCGTAGTCGCCATGCCACTCAACTGTGGCAATGTGAGTCACGGTGTCATCCATTCAGACGGTGTGCTTTCGACGACTATTTTTGTTGACGAACTGTTTAGAAATCCTGCCAATATACGGCCACGTTTATCTACTATGTTTCAATGTCCAGCGTTCAAGGTTCTCGGGCTCAGCACCTAGCAGTACATTCAGCGATGCAGACTGAAATACGTGCATGTCAACACCCTGCGCGCTCTGAAGGATTCCCCAGCACAAAGGCGATATATTTCATATCCATCTCAACTTCCCCTTTCCCCTCTCCATCCTCTTCCTGACGACCCCACAATCCATGATAGTGCCTTCGACGAGCTGCAATGCGCTCTTTGATGCGTGCTAGTCACCTAGCGTACTCTGAAACGACCAAGTGCGTGTTGAAAGCAGTTTGTGTGGTCCATCATCCATGATCCCGTTGACAACCGCAAAATCGGGGATATAAGGACGTCCACACGTAAGACAGGTTGGAAGCCCTAATTGCCAGCATGAGCGTTGTTGTGTCAATGCAGTACGCCGCAATCGTCGTTATCACCTCTTTCTCTCGTTCTTGGTAACGTACGTTTTTGTGACGTACTCCCTCCGCAGTGACTAGTAGACTCATCTGCCACTAGAGAGAATTGAAATAGTCAACTTTGTCGTGGCGGGTGGGATATCAGGCGTCAAGGTTTGAGCATTAACGTCACCACAACCGGTGATATATCTTCAACCTGCTAGCTCATCAGAAGGATCAGGCAGGAATGTGGTGACTGTGATCACGCCGTTCAAGATTGGGCACTGAGTTTACGTTTGAACTTTGCAAATGTTCATCCGATTCTCGGGTTCGATATGAAATTAGTATGTGCCGGGATTGACATCTCTGAAACATGTATCAGTACAGCGCCGCAATGCTGAAAAGGAAGCAGTGGTCTGGTTCAGGGTCGAGCCTGAGGCAGGAGGGGATTTGAAGGTCGGTCCGAGTCTCGTTCAAGATGGATCGAATTATCAGGGCGACAGCTCTCAGACTAGAGAACTTGTTCGAAAAAATGGACATAGAAAGGACTCACGAATGATGATACCGGCGAAGCGCGCCGAGGAGACTTGGCGGAGAACTCGCAGATGTCTTCCTGTACGCCTTAGATTTACTACTAATCCCTCCATAAACCACTGTACGGTACTCACGATAGAAGTGAGTTAAGTGACACAGAAGCTGTTCAGACGACATCAGATCTGTGAATTACTGACAACAACTAACGTGTTTCACAATAGTTGCATCTTATCGTTGTGGAAGAGACACGACCTCAGACTTCGTTCGAATCTCTCTGGATTCTGGATATGCGGCCCCAGTGGCGTGATGGCATCAATTCCTTTCGCTTGTACCACTTGGCTGAGTCAGCTCTGAATAGTGGAATGGTCCCAGCTGTTGGAGAGGATGGCTCAAGTTAGTAATATCAAGACGGTAACATTTGTTTTAGCATCTCTCGGGCGACAGTGAGCCAAACTGGAACACTTCAAAAAAATTATATTATGGCATGTATGAAATCACAAATCAGATGTGAGTACTTGACAGTTGACAGATTGGCACCTTCACGTTGTGTCATTTTTCTCCCCAAGCAGAGATGTGGTCCTTGTTTCTGTCTTGGCCAGAGACAGTGGCCACTTAATCCCCGTCTCTGGAAAGCCATTGTGATGAGATCTAGATCTCACAGTGCTGTGATCTGACCATGGGATCAAGTCCCAGTGGGGCATATCACCATTTCTGAGGATTTGAATGGATCAGATTGATCTGTCAGTAACTCACAGCCACTCACCAGATCTCTTATAACTACATCATCTTTAAGTCTGCATGGCAGAGGATCCTCAAGTCCTGCCACATACTCTCCCCTCCCTGTGATTGTCATCCTGTACTATTACCCATCCATTCAAACCCATGTCTGCTCTACAGTTGGCATTGGCTGACCTTCAACTAAATAATTATATATCTGGTAGGGTTTCAAACCCTTAGTCTTTAAAGATCAATAATATAACCATGTTCCAGTTGCACTGGTGACTGCTATTGGATATGATTATGGTGAGTGACTAGATTAATGTCTGCCCTACAACCTATTGATTCACAAGTCCTCAGCCCTCAGCTTCTCAAAAGAGGTATGCTTCATCATTGTTAGCATTATTCACATGTTTGTTGCTCATTCATCACCCATGTAGATAGAGTACATCTGGGTCAGCAGACAGCTATTTTACAAGATAATACACATGTTTTGATGAGATCACTCTAGATGAAACCCTGGACATGGGTATCAACATTGTTTATTTTGGTGGGATAAGACTTACTGGATCATTCACATTACCCATCACCTAACTGTAGTTATACATAGGTTCGTTATGCTGGATTATATTCTCTATTGTGAGTCTATCTAATGTATTTGAAACACACTGATATTATAATGATCCATCAGCATTGATGCACTCTGTATGTACCCATGCCCTTGTTATTCCAGGACACAGCTAGCTGATCACTGAACTATTTGAAGTTGGAAGTACTTTCATGCCTGGCCCAGCTGAGGTATTTTTCCATTATATAAAAATAACAAGCATACTGAGATATCTCAATAGATGCAAGTATCTGCATCATTCTCAAGCCTTGAATGGTGATGATCTGACTGGGCTGTACATGTATTAAATATGTAGGTGTGGGTATTGTTTCCACATATGTTTTATGCCATATTCAATCATCAATACTTTCAAGGTGGCATACTAGATATAAGTTCAACTTGGGCCTTCCTTCTCTTTTTTGGTGCAGCTGACTGTGAGTCACTCTACAGTCAACTTGTTACTTTGTTAAAATTACTGGTACTACAGTTACAATGATGCTCCGTGTTTGGGCAATGTATAATCAGTCAAGACTCATTCTTATCACTCTTCTTATTTTGTTTGCTATGGAAATCATTGTCACTATGGTGTACAATGTTGTTGAAAATGGTGGGTCAAGTAGCAGTACAGGTATGTGATTGTGTTGACTACATGACATAAACAGGATTATTAATAGACCCTTCAATGACTCTACAAAGCATCCATCACTCTGATTCTGGGCTTTTCATTTTGTGAATTGGAATCAATTTTGCCTCCAAGCTTGCTTGAGGTGGCTATTAGCTTGCAAATCACATATGCTGCAATATTGTGCATACTGGCAATTGGTCAATTTTTGCATGAATCATATCAATTGTACAAGATGACAAATAAATGGGAATTTAACCAGTACATCAGTTTATTGGCCAGACAGGGCATGATCTATTTTTTTGTGTAAGTTTGCAAATTGTGCTTCCACTTGCATGCTACTGGTAGACAATTCAAGCTGATAATCATTATCCAAAATTTTAGAATATTGTTTTATTTTCTTGTGAGACTTTTGCTTCGCTTGACAAATAGTGCAGGTCTGCTTGGGTGGCAGATCCTTGTTTTATTATTTTGGCAAGAGGTTCCCATTTACACTTTGGCACCTCGATTCATCATCAGCATACGAGAGATGTATGCAATTGATGCTCATAGAGGACATGGGGGTGGAGTTGACAGTGGGTTTGGCTTGTCACCACTATCTAGTCATGGTGCTGTTGGTTCAGCAATCATGTTTGCAGAGCCTGAGGTTGGGCCAAATGAGGAGTCAGAGGACATCCAGGAAATACCAAGGGAAAATGGAACATCTGAGGCTGTATAGGTTGCTGGATGAAAAGGCAGAGTGGATCAAATATTTATGGTTTCTTGCAGAATATGATCCAAAATACTTGATACATTGTATAATACAACACAGCAGACTAAGCTGTGAAGCTTTTGGGCACATATTCTCTGTCAGTATTAACTGACTGCCTGAAATGCAACATTATAACAGCAGAAAAGTTATAAAAGAATATTGTACATGTAAAAGGCTGTTGCCCCAAGATGATCCCAAGACAAAGCTCCACATTTTCTTACTTGGATACTGCTTGTCCTGTCCAATGGCCTAGAGGTGTACTTTTTATCCCCACATTTGTCCCCAGCCACAAGACCTAAATCAAGCTGAAATTGTTGAGATCAAGTCTTTTTCATCACTTGAATATGAACCATCACATGCAAATGGGACAAGAACTACCCAATATCCCAAGGGGACACATGCTCAACAATGTGATAAATAGCATGTCCATAATCAGGGTGCAGATGAATGAGGGGCTCAGCAGCCCACAGCATTCTCATACAATAGTAGGTAGCAATCAGCAGATGAATCTGGGGTGAACAGTCATTGAGTACTTCAATGACATGGCAGCAGTGAAGGACATTACATGTCTTCTGAGTTTCTTCTTTTTCAGGTTGCTCCAGTGAGGTCAAATTGCCGAGCGACCATCCTTCCTGAATGGTATACTTTCCTCTACACAGTGCACACTGCAGACTCTGGGTGTATTTGTCTGTTGTCACGTGGGGAGTTATCAATACCACTCAATTGAACCCAGGATGATGACAATGCTGATGACTTCATCTGCAACCCTTTCTTCCCAATTTCTGGTTTGATTTTCAAGCAGTTGAGGTGGAGCAACCTGAGCAACGGGTGATTTGCTTCTTCCTACCGCATCATCATCTCACAATAAGAATTTTGATTTTGTGTGCATAATTCTTGGCGAAGGTCCAGATGCGGCAAACTTGCCTGTCGTTAAATGTGCACAGCGTATGCAAGTAGCAATGGTGTAAAAGAGGACATGTCACCCAGAGCAGTGGTTACTTTATTTTATTTTTTCGATTTGGAGTATCCCCTTGATGTAATGATGCGCTTCTACACCATATATTCACGAACGATGCCTTCATTCCACGTTCTGAGTAATTCCACAGTTCTTGATCGAGCTGGATTAGCTTCCATGCCGAAACGATAACACTCATTGAGGCAAATCACATCCGGAATCCAAGCAACATCTTCACCTCTACGGGAACAAACAAGAAAGTGCAGTATATGCGCCTAAGCAGCTCACCGCCACGTCCGATGAGTACATGTATGAGAGTACGAAAACTGGCTCGCATACCATCTCGTCTGCAATGTCGATGCCGCACCGCGTCGCCCTGCCACACCGATGATTTTATATCCACTCCAAGCTTCCCCTCTCGCTCCAAACACACTTCCAGCAAGAAGCTCATTGATGAACTTGTTTATTCGTCAACTAATGGAGGGCGGACATTGAACGATGGCACCGTCGGTGTCATAAGAACATGAGATCGGTCAGTCGTCGTTCTCGGTCACGAATCCATTCTAACCAAACTAGAGATGGGAGAAAACAGTGTAGTCATAATATGAAAGCGGGGCAACAAGAGAAGTGATTTCTAACCTTTCATCAGACTTTGAGATGGCATAGATGACGCCGAGACCCAGCCAGATTGTTACCCATGGTCCGGAGGACGGAATCATGCCAGCGTATAGCAATACAATGGATGATGGTTTCCTGCAGGACGGTGGGGGTTGTTGAGCGAGTATTGGCGGTCGTAGGCGGTCGGAAGAGGTAATGGTGGCCCCAGAGACCGGGGCCAGAGTGGACGTTGTAAGAACTTGTGGGAAGAGGCAAATTGGGAGATGTTGGCCAAGGTCGACGTGCGCTCGGCATTGGCGTTGAAGCTGCATCGGACGAGGAAGGAGGAGCTGCAAAAGAAGTTGGACGAGCACCCGCTTGTGAAATTATTATGAGAGCCCACCCTCGTTTTGTTTGTGATGCAGGAAGCCGACAGATCACCACACCTGGCGAGAGCTGGAGCATCGCATGATCATCGAGATGGTGACTCGGCCATTGGGGGACGTCGATGGAGGTCAAGACGTGTTAGAAGGCCAGGTGTCTGTAGTACGAGATACGAGAAGAAGGAGACGGTATCTGTGTCGAAATTGGTCAAGCCTCGCCCAAATTTGTTTCCCACCCAAACCACGATCAGATGACTCCATTTCCCCTCTCGACCGTTATTACAAAAGTATGCAAGCGCACGTTCGTATCGACTTGCTCGTTGACCAGTCATACAGGGACGTCCTCAAATGTCTCGTGCAAAACGAACCGGGTGTCTTGTCCTGGGTGGTGAGCATCCTGGCGGGGCGTGGATTCAACATCGACTCCCTCGTCGTCTGCCGTATGGTGATACGTGACCTCGGTCCATCGCCAATGCCATCAGCGGTCAAGACAGCAATGTTGAACAAGCTTGTCGTCAATTCGAAGATCTCGTGAGCATCCTCTGACGTGACGTGTTCTCTGTTTTTTTTTTTTTTTTCATCATACAAACAGGTTCCCATATGGGCCGTACTCGATTATACAGACACTCGCATGATCTCGCCCAAGCTGCTCCACATAAAGGTCTCTATTCTCAGTCCTGAATATCTCGAAGACGACTTCGTCAGCAGTCCTTCACACGAGCCTCGTCGACGTGAACCCGCTTCTTCCCGCTCTTCCTCTTCCAGCGTCTCGAAGCGAGGCCGCACTAGCAACAAACTCGAACAAAGTGCACATCTGGAGCCCTGTTCATATCCCACCACCCACTGCCGCGAGCCCAGCACACCGCCTCTATCGACACAAACGTCAACCTCTCTTGTCCATCTCCATCCTCGCCAACCATCTTGGCGCTAAGATCGTGGATGTGAGAGATAACAGTGTCGTCGTGGAACTGACGGCCAAGACAAGTCATGTAGTCGTGTTTCCGATGGTGAAGCCACTTTGGATCTCGGAGAGTTCGAGAACGGGTTGGTGTTCTTTGTGCCCCTTCTCTTAGTGCCTGGGATCTGACACTTACCTAGGTTTGATGGCCACATCAAGAATGCTGGCCAAAAGATCGGGAGATGATGCAGAGGGTATGAAGAGGGTACCTTGGGCAATAGCTTACTGCCTCCAGATTGATGGGTTGCATTCTCGATTCTGAAAAAATGACATTCTTATTGTCGATCCACCTGAATATCTGGTGTTCTGTTTGTTTGGGATATGCCAGTATTTTATTCGCCAAACCTCCTCAATGATCAAACGATGCTTGCAACAGCTCCACGTGCTTCTTGAACAAGCTTCTTTGCATGCCATCAGGGATTTTCAAGGCCACTGTTGTGTCGACCAGAAACAGTGCGTAGGCATTGTGCATACATCTCTGCATGGGGCGGACAATGGGAATATATGGGAGGCCAGTGGTTGCCTTCAGGAACAGCCGAGTGTGTACCGTCGAGCAACAGAAATTTCTTGATGGAGTTGTCTGTGGTGCATCACAAATACCAGGAAACTGTCTGAAACCTCCAAATCAAGTGCATGGGGGCCAAAGCTTGAAGCAACTCTACAGTGCTTGTCGCCTCCGTCTTGCACCCTTGCTAACGTGCGTATATATGCATGCCCATATTCATCTAGTACTATGTTTCAGTGTCCAACATTCAAGGGATCAAGATCTTGGGCTCAGTGCCTAGTTGTACATTCAAGAGCAGCACAGACTGAGATTTGTGCACATCAACATCCTGCGCTGTCTGAAAAATTCCCCTGCCCCAGGTTGATATACTTAATTGCCATCTCAGCTCCCACCTTCCATGATAGTGCCTTTGACGAGCTGCAACGCTGTCTCAGGTCCGCACTAGCCTACCTAGTGTAAGTGTGCATCGAAAGCGGTCTACGGTGCGGTCCAGTATCAATACCATGATCCCACTGACAATCGCAAAGTCGGGGATACAAGGACGTCCACACATAAGACAGGTTAGAAGCCCTAGTAATGGCCAGCATGAATGTCGTTGTACTAAACACATAGTGGCAAGCAGTCCATCCGTCATTCTTTGTTCAGGCTTGGCAATGTGTGCTTTGCGACGCACTCCCTCCGCGGTGACTAGACTCATCCGCCAAGAGAGGGAGAATTGATGCATTCACGTTTTGATGGTTTCACAGATTTAATGATCATGGCGGGTGAGACATCTGGTGTCAAGGTTTGAACATTAACGTCACCACAGCCAGTGATCTATCTTCAAGTTGTCTGCTAACTCATCAGAAGGATCAGGTGGGAAGCAGCCATGGGGCAGTGTGATCAGCTTCTCTTCTGTGACTGTGATCACACCATTCAGGAAGGGACACTGAATTTACGTTTGAACTTTGCAAATGTTTGTTTGATTCTCGGGTTCGGTATGAAATGATGTGCTGGGAGTGACATCTCTGGAACATGTATCAGTTCAGTGCCCCAATGTTGAAATGGAGTGGTTGGGATTCAGAGTGGAGTCTGAGGGCAGGAAGGGAATTGAAGGTCGGAGACTCGTACAAGATGGATTGAATGATCAGGGCAATGGCTCTCAGACCAGAGCCTAACTTGTTCAAAAAGATGGACATAGAAAGGACTCATGGATGATGAGACCAGTGAAGCGCGAGAAGCCTCGGCGGAGAGCTCGCAGATGTCTTCTTGTAGAAGTTAGACTATTAAATGTGTTTCACAATAATTGCGTCTTCATCAGCAAACTAGCACTTTTGCACCTTCACAGCTCCAGTAGCTCCAGTAGGCCCCAGCATTCTCCAGAATATGACAGACTAGTCCAGAATGTGACAGACTAGTCCAGAATATGACAGACTATTCAGATGCTGACAGATATCTCTAGGAAGTGACAGTATCTTACAGTGATGACATAATAATAGTAATCCTAACCAAATACAATTCACTCTTAAATGTTTGGCCAGTTAGGTACCTTGCTAGGGGGAGCTGGGAGAGCTAGAAGAGCTGGAAGAGCTAGCCAGTCTGGGCCAGTCTGGTCAACACTGTCCAGCTAAGTGTTAGTTTGCTGATGTTATCGCTGCAGCGGAAACACACTGGCCTCAGACTTAGTTCGAATCTCCCTGAATTCTAGATTGCCTGGCATGATGGTGTCAGTTCCTTTTGTTCATACCACTCAGCTGAGTCAGCTCTGAATACTAGTGGAATGATCCCGGCTGCCATTGGAGATGGCTCTTCTATCGAAGACAACAATATCTTGTATTATTATCTCTCGGGCGACAGTGGTGATCCAAACTCGAACACTCCAAAAAAATTCCATTCTCGCTTGTATAATATTACAAATTAGATGTCAAGTACTTGACAGATCTGCACCTCCACGTTGCGTCATTTTTCTCCCCAAGCAGAGATGCAGTCCTCTGAGTTTCCATCTTGACCACTTAATCACCGTCTTCAACAAGCCATCGCAATGGGATCTAGATCTCATGGCAGTGCTGCGACAAAAATAACTCAACTCAATGGAATGACAGCACAAACCACACGACAGAGGATGTTTAAGTTGCACATACAGATCACTTGGAGTTGATGTGATCCAATAAAGATTTAGTCTGGTATATCACTATTTCCGAGAGATTTGAATGAATTGGGATTTTGGGATGGTATGACATACCAAATGTTTGACTCTGACACTAGATCACTTATAACTGCATCATCTTTAAGTCTGCATGGCAGAGGATCCTCTGAGTCCTGCCACATATTCTCCCCTCCCTGTGATTGTCATCCTATACTACCCATCCATTCAAACCCATGTCTGCTGTACAGTTAGCATTGACTGAACTTCAACTAAATAATTATGTATCTGGTAGGGTTCTCCCTCAGTCTTTAAAGATCAATAATACCACCATGTTTCAGTTGCACTGGTGACTGCTATTGGATATGATTATGGTGAGCAACTAGATCAATTTCTGCCTCACTGCAACCTATTGACTCATAAGTCCTCAGTGCTCAGCTTCTCAAAAGAGGTATAATTTATCATTGTTAGCATTATTCCATGTTTGTTGCTCCTCATCACCCATGCAGGTAGAGCACATCTGGGTAAGCAGACAACTATTTTCCAGGATAACTTGTTTTTCATGAATTCACTTAGATGAGACCCTGGACATGGGTATCAACATTGTTCATTTTGGTGAGATGAGACATCATTTACATCACTATCACCCAGTGACTATAGTTATATATTGTAGGTTCGTTATGCTGGACTATATTCTTTCTTGTGAGTCTATCTACTGTTTTTTTGAAACAAACTGATATATCCACTGGTTCATAGTATTGGGACACTTTGTATGTGCCCATATTATTCCAAGATGCAGCTAGCTGGCTCACTAAATTACTTGAAGATGGATCTACTTTTCTACCTGGCCCATCAAAGGTATTTTTTTCATGATAATAAAATAACAAGCATATTGAGATATCCCAAATCCCAATAGATGCATGTATCTGTGCCACTCTTATGTTTTGAATGATGATCTAACTAGGTTGTACATATATTAAATATGTAGATGTGAGTATTATTTACTGATGTGATTTATTCCATATTCAATGTATGAATACTTTCAAGGTGGCATACTAGATATAAGTTCAATTTGGGCCTTTCTCCTCTTTTTTGGTGCAGCTGATTGTGAGCTACTGTTCAGTTGACTTGATAATCTCTCAAGATTACTGGTGCTGCAGTTACAATGATGCTCCGTGTTTGGGCAATGTATAACCAATCAAGGGTCATTCTTATCACTCTCCTTGGTTTATTTGCTTTGGAAATCACTGTCACCATAGTGAACAACGTCTTTCAAAATGATAGAACAAGTTACAGTACAGGTATGTAATGATGTTAACTAAATAATATATACAGGAGTCCTAATAGACCCTTCAACAATGTACAGCATCCATCACTCTGATTCCAAGCCTTTCATTCTGTGGAATAGAATCAACTATGCCTCCAGGTTTGACTGAGGCAACTATTAGCTTGCAAATCACATATGCTGCAACATTGTGCATACTGGCAATTGGTCAATTTTTGCATCAATCATATCAATTGTACCTGGCAACAAAGAAATGGCAATTGAATCAGTACATGAACTTACTGGCCAGACAAGGCATAATCTATTTTTTCATGTAAGTTTGCATTCTTCCACTTGTATGTTACTGGTTGACAGTTCAAGCTGACAATCACTATTTAATATTTTAGAATGTTGTTTTATTTTCTTGCAACACTGTTGCTTAACCCAATAGTTGACAACACAACTCAGCTTGGGTGGCAGACCCTTCTTTTATTGTTTTTGCAACAGGTTCCCATTTACATTTTAGCACCTCAATTTATCATCAGCATACGAGAGATGTATGCAATTGATGCTCAAAGAGGACATGGAAGTGGAATTGACAGTGGGTTTGGCTTGTCACTGCTATCTAGTCATGGTGCTGTTGGTTCAGCAATCATGTTTGCAGAGCCTGAGGTTGGGCCAAATGAGGAGTCAGAGGACATCCAGGAGATACCAAGGAACATCTGAGGCCATATAGAGTTTCTGGATGAAATGGCAGAAGGGATCAAATATTATGGTTTCTTGCAGCATATATCCCAAATTCCAGATGTGTTGTATAATACAAACAGTGTATGCACAATCCAAAACAACAAACTAAGTTGTGATTCTTGTGAACTTTTTGGACACATGATCTTAACTGATTTCCAAAAATGCAACATCATAGTGGCAGAAAGGTTATAAGGCAATATTGTACATGCAGAAGGCCATTGCCCTAAGATGATCCCATGATAAAGCCCCATGCTTACATCATTTGTCCTGTCCAATGACCTGCCACAGAGGCATACTTTTTGTCCTCACATTCATTCCTGCCAGGCCACAAGATCTAAATCAAACTTAAGTTGTCATCCAGGCTCCTTCCCACCACTATGGAGAGAGAGAGGGGGCGGTGGACACGTGATCCGTGCAACAAATTTCAATCACCGCAACTTTAATCCCCTCTATCTCTCCATAGCGGCTGGAAGAAAACGTTTGT
>JBBPTK010000626.1:0-13133 GCA_038094135.1 Spongiforma cf. squarepantsii
AGTGAAGGAAAAGTGTAGGATAGAGTGTAGGAAAGAGTAGGAAAAAGCGAAAATGTGAGGCAGAAGGAAAAAGAGAGGAAGGAGTCGGAGAAGAAGCCAGAGCAAAAGGTGATGGAGGAGGAGGGTAACATAGAGATGGACGACGCCGAACTCGGGCACCCTCTGCTCGAACCCTCCCCACCACCGAAAAAGAGCAAAAACGACAAGTACAAGGCAAAGGTAAAGGTGAAATCTAAATCTGAATCCGATGATGCGGAAGCCAAGGAACGGAAGAAGTGGTGGGCGGGCGAGGCGATGGACGTGGATGGTAAGAGTGATGGCAGGGATAAGGACGGTGACGCGGACGATCTGCCGGTGAAAGGGATCAAGTTGTCCAAGGAGGAGAAGAAGCCGCTCAAAAAGGCTGAGGGTGGCCAAGAAAGCGGAGGAGGCTGCGTCAGCGCAGATGACGGCGGAGGTACGTTGGGTCTATCGTTTTTGTGGTATTCCACGTGCCATGTGTGTTTGACAGGATGGTTGACCGGAGAAAAAGGAGAAAAAGGATAAGAATAAGAAAGAGAAGGAAGAAAGGAAGGGATGAGGATTGATCGTTTCTCGCATCTCTTTAGTTGTACAGTATCTCTTCACTTGTCCGATCACACAGTGCCCAAGACAGGTCAAGAAAAGATCTATTTCAAGCATTCTACCACAGCTTGCACGGAATCATAGATATCGACGTAAATATATCGATGTAAATATACTGGCTTGAAAACCAGGAAGGAAAACCAAGGTACCCCATTTGGTCCCTCGTCCATGCATCCTGCAGCTGCACTACCAAGCTCAATTGTCAAAAGGGCCTCAACATCGCGAGAAGCCCAAATAGTATTGCTAGAACTCACCGCCGGCAACGATGCCACATCCCTACATCCACCCAACCAAGGTATCTTCAACACCGTCCACCATGTCTTGCACAGAGCTCATAATGATTCATGCCCACGCCCCTGCCCAACTTGGGCCCAGCCGTCGACGTCGGGTCCGGCAAGGTGAATCCACGTGTCATACCATCATGCACGTAAAAACAAACGAGCGGGACTGGAATTTACAGTCCCCACCGGTACACGTCACTGTGGACGCTCAGCTGATCAAGCCGAGGATCTGAGCCAATTGAGCTAGACGAAGCGACAGCACCTTCGCCACGTACTGGGTTCGTTCGACTTTGAGACAACGCGCGGAGGAGCTGATGCTGTGATTGTGGACGTCGGGATGGAAGAGGGGTCACGGAATCTCTGAGGATAGGATGCGCTAGATGAGCAGAACGTCGTCGGATGGCACGACAGGTCCAGAAATGGTTAGGTTTTAGTTCGGGGGCCAAAGACAATGCTCTGCAGGTATTTCGTCTTTCAGGTTCCGTTGAAATCTGAGAGCGACTGCGAAGAGAACACGTACCATTTGGCAGAGTAGCATTCTGTTTTCGAAAAAGGGGTAAGGGGATCTGAAAGCCAGTGTATGCAGTGGTCTTGACATCATCTCAGACCTTCAGTACGACTGCTTGACACTTGTTACTGTAGTGACAGCGTGACAAGCAATTGTGACTACCTGCCCCGGCTGTGAAAAGTAAATCGACTAAAATGCAGCTTCTGAGACGTAGTTAATTAGCAGCGGTGACGCAAGAAATCAGCGTCAGTTGCTCATGATCAGCGTCTGTGCATGACGCTGATGTTGTCATTTTGTCTACTACGAAACAGCGTCAAGGCCGCTTCTTTATAGCGTCCCCACAACTCATTCATAGCATCCATATCTACTAGTCAGAAATTGTTTTTCCTTATGGTATCGCATAAGAAAAATATAGTTGATGCTTCATTGTATTGCGTTCTCCAATAAAAATATTTGTGCAGTAGTATGTACAGTACACAAAAATATCACTCTTTGGCAGCATTGAACTCTGGACTATGCCGAGTCACGTGCGTATCCAAGCACACTTGACACCTTTACCAGTAGACCATGAGGCCGTTATTATACAACCTTGTCAATTATATATGAGTAGTACACGAAAAACTTAGCGAAAAAAATTCTCATGCGCTGCAAAAGAGCGTCCTGTTGACAATGACGCTACAAATCAGCGTCAGGTAAAAGTGACGCTGATATGTGGTGTCAGCCGGACGACGCTGATTTCACGCGTCCCTGAAATCAGCGTCCAAAGTACTGATCATTAGTCGATTTACTTTTCGCAGTGCCCAGGATCAGCCGGGAAAAAATCATAGAGGTCGAGCGAGATAATTTAGTCAAGCGGTCTTTCCCCCTAGCTAGTAACACCAGGTTTGTTCCCTCAGTCAATCAAAAGTCTGCAATAGTCTTTCGGTTTGATTCTTCTCTAAGTGTGTCGTTACAGCACAACTTGCCCTAACGTTGCCGCATTGCAAACACGCCATGCCGCACGTGCATTCGCTCCCCACCTCAATAGCCCACTTCTCACCCCCGTCCTCGTACATTCACAGTCAAACAGCAAGCACAGTCAAGCACAGACCATGTAAGTATCATTACTTGATAACTCACACAAGTATGTGCTGAAAGCAGTTCAACCAGGGCAAAAAGAATCACCATCAAAGGTGAGGTGGCATTTCAAGCTAGTTATTCCGTGCGCATCGCTTATTTCGTAGGCATCGAACTTCGGACCCAAGGAAGGTCCAGATTTGCAATCGGAAGAAGATACCAGATCAGAGTTTCCATCGGCGATACTATCCGCCTGACGAGGATAGGAAAAGAGAAAAAGAACAAGATTTCTTGGAACCATAATATGTATTTGTAGGTCTAGACTTTGCTATGACTTGGCTTGCAAACTGAGCACTGTCTCTAGTGATCTCCATGACGATAATTCCAACCTCGTCGTGGAAGTTTACCAGATTCGTCGCTTCTTCGAGGACGAGCTGGCCGGTAGTTTTACTGATACCATCGGTGGGGTATTTGGAAGACTGAAGGACAATGGTATGAGAAAAGTTGTATTTGGCACGATCCGCTGATGCGATCTCTGCGACTCAGCTTTCGAAACATCCCTTCAAAACGATCCTCGTGGAACTCGTCTTTCCGGGATCACAATCAAGTTCAAATCTGAGGAGCCAGTCGCAGCCGTTGATGCGGACAAAGGTCGACCAATAGATCCAGCTGCTAATGTGACTGAATCTGCGCCTGCCCTCGTTGAGCCGCCACTTCGGTCCCTTGACGCCGACTACCTTCAAGCGCAAGACTCGGCTGCCAAGGCGAACACAGCCATCGGCAAACACCGCTCCGCACCTGCGGCCGTTGATGTCGGTGATTCGGCGGTTAATGCCGGTAATAGCATCGCGAACAAAGTGCAAGCATTCGATATCCAATGGGGAATTGTGTTAGAAAGGATCGGGGCATTCAATCAATTTGTATCTGGCATCGCAGAGGTGTTTCTCTCGCTCGCTTACCTTCTCCGGGATCTCAAGTTATACCTAGATTCATCCGTATGCATCACTGGCTTGGTCTGTTATATCTGCTGCGACACAGGTCTGTCTCTTTCGACAGCCTCATTCTATTATTGATCTCCGAATGTTTTATCTAGGTCTTCGTCGATCAGAAATATCGTGACGACAAGATGATTCGCTTAGCCGGTCTGATGAACAATGCCTTAGGTTTCGTCGGTGCCGCTGCTCCTCTGAAGACAATAAATAAGCAATATGCCGAGACCCTCAAGCTTCTGTCACAGCAGGTGGTGGAGTGCGGTTACTTTATCGCCGAGTACGCCGACCAGGAGAACTTTTGTTAGTCGTCACCAGATTTATGTATATTGCCCGCCTCTGATCAGTATTGTCAGGGATTCGGACGGCAAAGAATACCTTCACACTCACTGATGTGGATGCAAAGATCACAGAGTGCGAGAACGTATTTCAAGACCTGAAGACTCCGCTACTAGAGCAGCTGGGGGTGGAAGTAGGAGTGACGATTTTTAGTATGATGGATCTAGTAGAGCACGCCAGTACGTTCCAGCTCTTCGGGTCACTGTCGGATTGTCACTGATATCCAATACAGCTGAAGCCATCGACCTCAATGACATGTTATATGCTGATGGGGCCAGGTATTCGCAGGCCAAGGGATGCTTGCCAGGGACACGGGAAGTTCTCCTGAGGGAAATATACGACGTGCTCAATGATGCGCGTAGCAATGCCCCGCGAGTGTGCATTTTGACCGGTGTTGCCGGATCGGGCAAGTCGGCGGTTGCTCATTCGATTGCCAAAAAGTTCGATGAGCTGAAACGACTAGGCTCGTCATACTGCTTCTCTCGCTCTGATGCCACCAGACGCAAGCTGGAGAATCTTTTCAGCACTATTGCGTGCGACCTCGCTCATCGTAACCCACAGTACAAGTGTGCCCTTTTGGAGGTCGTGAAGAACGATCGAGCGCTCCGCCGGTCGACTTCGCCCTCAGACCAGCTCGAAAACTTCATCGTTGCGCAGAGAGACCACCTCCGCCCTATCGGACCCTTGATCGTCGTTATCGACGCTCTCGACGAAAGTGGTGAACCGTTGGATCGCGCAGCACTTCTCCAAGCCATCTCCGACAAAATTGCTGACAACTCCCTACCGATTCACCTTCGCTTCCTGATCACTGCTCGACCTGAAGCTGACATCGTCGCCGCATTTCCTCCGGGCCCATACCTTGTTCATAAAAACATGGCTGATGTTGTGGACCGTGTCATCGACGAAGATATCCACAGATTCATATATCACTCCCTTCGCCAGTACCCAGACCTAGACACCGAGTGGCCCAATGAGGAGTGGGCTCGACTACTAGTCTGTGAATCCCAGCACCTCTTTCAGTGGGCATCCACTGCATGCAATTTCATGAAGTTTGGGGCTAAGGGGCTGAGTCTGCCTGCCCGGCTGAAGATGCTTTTGCGAAATGATAACTCCATGATGCAAAACAACATCTCCATGAAGGTCCAGCCTCCACGAAATGAGTTATATAAGCTATACAAGACAATACTGGATCACATATTTGACCACCCTGAAGGTCAGCAATGTTTTCAAGAGGTGATGGCTGTGGTGCTTGCACTGAAAGAACCTCTATCACTTGCATCCCTATCTGCCCTTTTCAAATCAAACAAAGACTTTGACTTCATATCTATCATTGAACCCATGGGATCACTGCTTGATGGAGTTGTTGATGAAGAAAAGCCTATCAGGCCTCTCCACACCTCTTTCAGAGATTTTTTATTAGACAAATCTCAGAGTTCTATCTTTTTTGTTGATATCCAGCCAATCCATTCTCTAAAACTGGGGAAAGCATTACTAGCATGCATGCAAGACATGCTGAAGTTCAACATCTGTGGTCTTACTGATACTCACAAGTTCAATGCTGATGTCCCTGGTCTATCTGAGATGGTGAAGAAAGCCATTCCACCCCACTTGGCCTACTCATGCCAATACTGGATGGTCCATCTGGAAGATGTTGAGTGCACTGAGGTGATATTAGAAGAGATCACATCATTCTTCAAAAGGTTTCTACCATACTGGCTGGAAGTGATCAGCCTCCTCTCAATTTCATCCCCATTGGTGTTTATCCTGTCTGCCATAAAGAGTTGTAGAATCTTGGAAACATGGGCCAAGGTAAGATGATCATATGTGACAATGAAACAGAAATGAAAAGGTGATTAGGGTACATTGGTTGGCATGCTTGGATCAGAAGCATATCAATTCCTTCATGTGTTTTCTCCAGTTCTTATAAAATCTACAGCCCATCTGTATCTTTCTGCCATACCTCAAACTCCTTCTGGTTGTGCCCTTTGTGAACTGTGGACTGATGCATTGCCAAAACCTGTTTCCATTATTTCAAAATATCCAGTGAGCTGGCCTGCAGAAATTCTGAGATTAGAGGGGCACTCTGGTGCAATTAGCTCTGTTGCCTATTCACCTGATGGGACCCATGTTGTCTCTGGCTCTTGGGACAAGACCATTAGAGTTTGGAATGCAACCAATGGTCAGCTTGTGGCAGGTCCACTGGAAGGGCACTCATCTTCAGTAGAGTCTGTTGCCTATTCACCTGATGGGACCCATATTGTCTCTGGCTCAAGGGACAAGACCATTAGAGTTTGGAATGCAAATGGTCAGCTTGTGGCAGGTCCACTGGAAGGGCACTCTGATTCAGTTTGGTCTGTTGCCTATTCACCTGATGGGACCCATATTATCTCTTGCTCAAGAGACAAGACCATTAGAGTTTGGAATGCAACCAATGGTCAGCTTGTGGCAGGTCCACTGGAGGGGCACTCATCTTCAGTAGAGTCTGTTGCCTATTCACCTGATGGGACCCATGTTGTCTCTGGCTCAAGGGACAAGACCATTAGAGTTTGGAATGCAACCAATGGTCAGCTTGTGGCAGGTCCACTGGAGGGGCACTCATTGTCAGTTTGGTCTGTTGCCTATTCACCTGATGGGATCCATATTGTCTCTTGCTCAAGAGACAAGACCATTAGAGTTTGGAATGCAACCAATGGTCAGCTTGTGGCAGGTCCACTGGAAGGGCACTCATCTTCAGTTTGGTCTGTTGCCTATTCACCTGATGGGACCCATGTTGTCTCTGGCTCAGATGACAAGACCATTAGAGTTTGGAATGCAACCAATGGTCAGCTTGTGGCAGGTCCACTGGAAGGGCACTCATCTTCAGTTTTGTCTGTTGCCTATTCACCTGATGGGACCCATGTTGTCTCTGGCTCTTCAGACAATACCATTAGAGTTTGGAATGCAACCAATGGTCAGCTTGTGGCAAGTCCACTGGAAGGGCACTCTGATTCAGTTTTGTCTGATGCCTATTCACCTGATGGGACCCATGTTGTCTCTGGCTCTTCAGACAAGACCATGAGAGTTTGGAATGCAACCAATGGTCAGCTTGTGGCAGGTCCACTGGAAGGGCACTCATCTTCAGTTTGGTCTGTTGCCTATTCAACTGATGGGACCCATGTTGTCTCTGGCTCAGATGACAAGACCATTAGAGTTTGGAATGCAACCAATGGTCAGCTTGTGGCAGGTCCACTGAAAGGGCACTCATCTCCAGTGAGGTCTGTTGCCTATTCACCTGATGAGACCCATGTTGTCTCTGGCTCTCTGGACAAGACTGTTAGAGTTTGGAATGCAACCAATGGTCAGCTTGTGGCAGGTCCACTGGAAGGGCATTCTGATTCAGTTCTCACCGTTGCCTATTCACCTGATGGGACCCATGTTGCCTCTGGCTCAGATGACAAGACCATTAGAGTTTGGAATGCAACCAATGGTCAGCTTGTGGCAGGTCCACTGGAAGGGCACTCTGATTCAGTGAGGTCTGTTGCCTATTCACCTGATGGGACCCATGTTGTCTCTGGCTCTTCAGACAAGACCATTAGAGTTTGGAATGCAACCAATGGTCAGCTTGTGGCAGGTCCACTGGAGGGGCACTCATTGTCAGTTCTCACTGTTGCCTATTCACCTGATGGGATCCATATTGTCTCTGGCTCTTCAGACACAACCATGAGAGTTTGGAATGCAACCAATGGTCAGCTTGTGGCAGGTCCACTGGAAGGGCATTCATCTTCAGTTTGGTCTGTTGCCTAT
The DNA here is from genome assembly GCA_038094135.1 of Spongiforma cf. squarepantsii. NCBI lineage: Eukaryota > Fungi > Basidiomycota > Agaricomycetes > Boletales > Boletaceae > Spongiforma > Spongiforma cf. squarepantsii. The sequence goes on from JBBPTK010000626.1 coordinate 7,581, forward strand.
TCACCTGATGGGACCCATGTTGCCTCTGGCTCAGATGACAAGACCATTAGAGTTTGGAATGCAACCAATGGTCAGCTTGTGGCAGGTCCACTGGAAGGGCACTCGTCTTCAGTTTTGTCTGTTGCCTATTCACCTGATGGGACCCATGTTGTCTCTGGCTCAGGGGACAACACCATTAAAGTTTGGAGAACTGCTGATTTTGCCCTTTATAACCAGTTTGTCATGCAAGATGGCTGGATTCAATCCTCTGATGGTGCTTGTTTTGGCTGGATTGCCCCATGGAACAGGAAGGGCTTTTTTTTCCCTCTTTCTGTCTTCTCTCTAATTATATCTCCTACTAGAACTTATCAATATATTAATACCTCAATATTTCCTTAGTATATTTCATTGTTACTTTCCTTCATATTTAATTTCTTGTTCTTACCCTCCATGTTACAAATTGAGGTAAATGTATTTTACTTATGCTCTTATCTCATATATGTACAGTATTGTGGGACCATGAACAATGTACCCAGTCTGATGGATGTCATTTAGACCCATTATTCTATTGGCATTTATCCTCCACCTTTCCAGAGATTGATGGTTATAAATAAATACTTCATAACTCTGCAAAAAGATCCTCAGTAATAGACATAGGAGTCTTAAAGCTGGTGCTAATAAAGTTTGAAACCATGTGAACACAGAAAAGTGCAAATCACAATGGGGCTTTTTTTGTAGGAAGCCAGAATTAAGCTTGTCTCTGAAATGGAAGTAACAGTGCCAGTTGGACTTACTGTGGTATTTTCAAGTTCAGATCTGTGATGAATTATTTTAATTTGATTCTCAGCAGTAGTTGACTCCTAAGGAATTTATAAGGCTAATATTGGTGAGAAATATATTTATGAAGGAGGTTCCATGGACATCTTGCCCTAAGCTGTGATGGTATCATGTATGAGCTCAGTCAGACTGGCAGAAAGCTTGCAACTTCAATAGTGTAATTGTGGCAAACTTTGAGTCCATATAATACAGTACATGTATCAATAGAGTCATATGAAATTTCATCTTACAATTTAAAAGACTGGCAAGAAAAAGAGTCAAGCAAATATGACAATGCAACATATCCAACTAAGAACCTGTGCACTGTCACACTTCTCAGCAGTGGGGGCTCAAAGTGGATGTGAAAATGTGGAGCACATTATCATTACATTTGGGCAGGAGAGGTCTGAGTCATTGACAGATGCCCATGGAATACTAGCCAAAAGACTAGCACAGGAAAGTATGAGTGCTCAAAATGAGTGCAACTATAATCCATCTTACCCATGACTCTGAACAACCAGTAGGCCCACCACAGAACCAAATTGACTCAACACCAGCACAGAGAAGGTGGGGATCAATAACTTGCCTCAAAAATCTGCATATATCAGATGCTGTCTTTGGTGCCCTGATGGTGGCACAGACAGGTCCATTTGTCAATGATCATCACTATGTTGTCAAGGGTGGGCAGACCCAGATCATGCCTATGGAAGCAGATGTCGTAACTGCCCCAGGTTGGTTCGGCAGTCAGTAACAGGTTGTGTGACACCAGTGGAGCAGGAGAGTGGCAGCATAGTTGTATGTCATGGCAGAAGTGTAGTCACACTCATTGATGGATCCATTGGCTCGAGTGCTGTCCGGAAGAGATAGCAATTCCAATCATACTCGAGGAGGTTAGACGGTGCGGGAGGTTCTGTCTGACCTTAGTAGCCAAGGGCATTTGTTGTCTATGGAGGGGATTACGTAAGTACACAGTAGACATCGTTTGTAAGGGTCGAGCTCTTCCATCATCATCGTCAGCAGTGCTCAAGTTTGCTTCAAATTCCAGTCGACAACAATGTCGTCGAACGTGTCTGATTCGACACCGAGGCACCGTCTGTCCGTCGCACCCAACAGCGCTCGCCTTCTCCACCTGTGTACAAACTTACTCGATGACGGCGAGGACGGGGACACGTATGAACACCGTCCCCACCACCCAGCGGTGCGAAGGCAAGCTCGCGAAACTTTCCGCTCTCTCGTCCTCTTCCGATTCCCAGCAAAAGGCAAAGAAACAACTAGAAGAGCGCGAAACGCGAGGAGGAAAAACTCAGGGAGAGGGCAAGGAAGGAACGGACGCTCCTCCAGTCTTGGAAGCCCAGGAGGTCCATTCTCACAAGGCTGCAGAGGGTACTACGTGCGTTCCTTTTCCTCGTCTTGCTCTTCCTCAATCCCATCTCCCATCTGATGTAACTAAAAGACGGAGGTCGAATTTATAGCTGATGCTTCATGTGTCATTAGTTTCTCCGGTCGAGATATGATCTGGATCGCGTTCACAGGGCCTTTGTCCAAGGTGAAGGTCCCGTTGGGGTCGTCCTCTGCCCCTCACGCGAGCTTTCCACACAAACTGAAAATGTCCTTTCGCAGACCGCTGCTATCTCCAAAGACCACATGAATACCCCAAGTTCTCAACACACTCTTCTGCATAGGTGGGATATCCATGGGCGAACAGAACCATGTGTTGAACAAGGGCCTTCACAATGTCGTTGCCATCCTGGGAGACTCATCAACATGCTCGAAAAGAAGCGGTTCGGATTCGCCAATTGTAAATATTTATGCATGGACGAAGCAGACCGGATGATTGCTTTGAGCTTCGAAGACGACGTCCGAGATATTATGAGTTTCTTCAGGGTGCGTAACCTGAGGTCATCGTACGGACATTTTTTATAGCTGCTTTTGGCATGTTATAGCGTCAACGTCAGATGCTCCTCTTTTTTTTGCATGATGCCACGCAAGACTCAAGACTTTGCCAAGATGGCGTAGCTTACAAAAAGCAGTGCCACCCGTGGTCATCTTTAGCGAGAACAAGAATGGGGTCGACAGTTCGTTGTTCAACAATTCTTTACCTTTTTTTGATCAGCTTACGCTCCACTCCACCATGTCTTTGATACGCTCAATCTACGATCCCTTCAGCGACTTTGATCATCGCTTTGATGACGCGCTCTCCACACGTATCTGGCACCTCTTCGCTAGAGTCACCGCCGAAACCGGACGCAACTTCTTCAGGCCCAGGTATGACCCCTGTCGCCCCTTGTAATCAATAATAACAACCATCGCTTCTCTACTTTGCTGTCTATTGACGGGCAGAACGACATTTCTGCCAGGATGGACGTTCACGGCTGGCGAAGGTGCATACCCTGTTCGGTTTGACACAGCGCGACTGTATGCATCGATTGGACGTACGTGTGGATGCTCGTGCACGATTTCGGGCTGCTGATCGCCGCGGACACAGACGACGAGGCGAACGAGGACGGACAGACGCCGTCTTTCTCTCCGCTGAGTTTGTAGTTCCGCCAGAGCGTCATCCCCCGCGGGGTCGACCTTAACAAGGAGGACGATTGGGCCTGGGCGGAGGGACTGTGGTCGGTCAGGTATGGGTTTATGGACCACCGCGAGTTTATACGTAAGTTGTCGTGATCCCTGTCTTTCTCTTTTACGTCCCATCATTTTCCTGGTGGCTGACGAGCGGTCGACTTTTTATCCGGCCCTTGCAGTTTACAATGATCCGTCGGTGAGTGATTCAGCCTTGCCGTTATGGTTATCGAAACGCGTGCCGTGGGTGTGCACGCCATCGAATCTGACATGGGGTATGGTATCGTGCAGGTACCCGAACATGAACCTCTGGACGTGTCGATTTTCGACGGTACGGAAGAGTTGCTGGCCTCGTTGGACATCTACTTTCGCGTTGCGGACGTCGAGCGTGATCCTTCTAACCCCACGCGTCCCAAGATCAACGTCGTCGGAGAAGTGGATGGGAGGTTCAATATCGTTGGTTTCATCGAGTTGACCAGCGATGGTCAAGTACGGTGGCACTTTGTGAGTCGATGTCCTCTTGCGATGGTGATGATAGTCCAAATCGCTAAATGCTGAATGTGAATGGCTGCATGTTCCCAGTCTGCAGGTAACGATAACCAAATGGTGTGGAAGTGAGTCGTACTCGTTTGACGTTGTTTGGAAAAGCGAAACGCTCAACCGCGTTTTTCTAGTTGTGAGGCGATCAGTCTAGGCAATGTTCGATCGCAATGTGGATTCATAGGCATGTGGTCGACCGTCTTTCATGATGTGGATGACCCCGTTGGTACGTTTTCTCCCGTTCGAGTCGTCCATGTTTGATTACCGAGCATGATTCTGGATGGCTGACTCCTGTTTATCAGGGCCATTCTGGATGCAACGCGAACCCCTCGTGGAGGAAGATGAAGATGATTAAGTTTCATTCATTCAGGCTCGGCTCGGCTCGGCTCTCTTGAGGGGAATTCGGGTCGATCGTTAGGCGTGAACGGACGATGTATAGCGTTGGACGAGAACGTGTCTGATCAGTGCCTCGACCTGTTTCAGCCATGCGTTGTATTTTCATTTCGTTTTCGTTTATGTCTGCTATCTGGCAAGAGGTACCCGCTTTCATGAAGGGCAACCGCGGACAAGCGAACTAAAAAAAATGTAGTCATACATGAAAAAGGGACATAGATCGTGTCAGATACGGTTAGAAACTGAGATCGTGCGTCAGCTTTATAAGTCAGTCAATAAAGTTCGTCTTATCAGTCCGTCCTCGGGTGTCACCCTCTACTCTCCGTCACAACCGTACCGTAAACTGAAGCCGACCATCTTCACACGGCTCGCATTGCACGCTCTCCATGTTATCCACCACGAAATGGGCGCCAATGTGCTCGATGTGCTTCCGCTCGTGACTCGTACACACGGCAATCACGGTCGCACCGCTGGCGAGTCCGGCTCGAATCCCGCTTGGGGAGTCCTCAAAGACGACGCAGTTGGAAGCTGGGAAGCCGAGCTCGCGCGCAGCGAGGAGGAACGGATCGGGGGCAGGTTTGCCTGCCTTGAGACGCTTGTCATCTGCGGTGATGGTCACCTTGGGAGGCACGATGCCAACGCGGGTCATGCACCCGTGCGCTGAGACCACGGTCAGTAGTCTGTCGAAACGAGGGCACATCCGGGTGGACGTACCATACGTCTTGGCGCCAGACGTGGCGACGGCGTACCGGCCCACTGGAATGGAGTCGATCATCCTGCGCACGCCGGGGAGGATGCGGACGCGTCGATCGACGGTGGCCGCTTCGATCTGCCAGTTTTCTAAGCCTGGTTTATTCTTATTGTTGCTTTTGCAGTCCGAGTCGACCCCGAACGTGAGGACGTCTTCGTCCTGTTCCTCGACAATCAAACCTGAGGTGCCGGCGTCGTAGGCTGCCGCGGCTAGTTCGTTCAACTGGGACGTGAGTGCGAACGAAGGGCGACGACTGCCGAGCGCAGCAAACGAAGACGCGCGAGAGGACGCGAGAGAGCTGGATGCCGACCCGACGAGTTCGGGGGTCGCTTGGCCCGAGCTGGCAGGGCTGAGGGGTCTATGGATGGCCTGGGCAGCAGTCATGGAGTCCGCTGATCGTTCGAGGACGGACGCGGGTCCGTGGAGACGGTATGCGTCGGCGAAGAAGAGGATGCTCTCTTCGAACTCTTGGACGTGGGCGTCCATCTCTTCTGGCCGGATGTGGGGCT
>JBBPTK010000627.1:0-13125 GCA_038094135.1 Spongiforma cf. squarepantsii
CGGTCATGTGGAACGGAACTGTCCGGACAACCCTGAGGATAGTCAACCCTTCGACGAGGAGGAACGGGATGTTGGTGATGCGATTGAGCGCAACACCAGTGGTGATTCGGTGTAGAATGATAGTGGCGTCGGTGACTCCACTCTACGACGGAGCTAATGTTACAGTTCACGTCAATCCAAGGAGTTGCGTGGTCGAAGAATCGTGGATCTCGATGTTTCCTGTTGATCGGGCAGTTCATTTCTCGCATCTTTCCGTTCGTTGACACCTCTCTTTTCCGCTTCACGTTTCATCCGTTGTTTCGGTACGTGTTTCAACAACACGTGTATGTCATTTCCGCTTCGCGTTTCATCCGTTGTTTCGGTACGTGTTTCAACAACACGTTGCCTTTTCATTTCCGTCTTGCGTTTCAGATACATGAGGCCTTCATCTTCTATTCTGCCTCATGTATGATACCTTCCATTTCCGTCTTGGTCCGTGCATATAAAGTCTACATATAAAAACCCATACATTCTGTACTTGTAACTCTAAGCTAGTTCTGCGCAATCATAGCTCAGTATACTAGTGACCTTAGTCTGAAAGAGTGACTAAGAGAATATCCTCTCGTTCATAACCTTTACTCGAGTGATGTGACTCTTCGTGAGATCCTCCTCGAGCTTTGTGGTTACTAGGAACTTGAGCTCGGCGTTAACAGTATACCCCTGTTGCTTGAGTTTTTCACCAAGCTGATTCGAAAAATCGTACACCCTGCAAAACTCGTCAATTGGCATCCATGGCCTCATAGACTTGAGTTGGGTGGCTGAAAAGAGCATGAGACTTCCAGGTTTGGGGCGAGACTTGGATGGCTGTCCCTGTGCAGCCCGAGGAGCTTCAAGTGGCATGTGTGAGGCCTGCATCATTTGTAAAACAAGCTGAGGAAGAAATTCGTTCATCGAAGGCATGGAGGGCACTTCTGGAGCTACTTTTCTCCTGTCTGCTTTGAAATGACACTAAGAGAGCAGTGATTGTTGTCCAATGAACTTGTCTGATACTCTTTGAAAGAGATCATTATTCGGAGGGGTTTCTAACATTGCCATTGCAGGTCCCTTGGTCTATAAAAAAACACTGGGTTAGTCAAATTACAAGATGATGAAGTATGTACTATGGCTGCAGCCCAGGAATTCAGGTGACAAAATGAAAGGTGAAGGTGCTCGCCGTTTGCTGTTGGATTGATGAAACACCATTTGCTGGCACATCCAGGTTTCTTGTGACACATCCAACGGTCCTTGAGCAATTTGATATTCTTGATGATTGGCTGGTCACTTTCATTGATGTCACTGTCTCGTGGTGCTTGAGTTTTCGCCTTCTTCTTCTTCTTCCTCTTTTTTGGAGAGTTGTCAGTATCAGACTGTTCAGTCGCATCACTGTCATGACCATGCCTCTTTTTCTATAAAGAACATGCATATATGCAGAATTGTTATGAAATAGTACAGAGTATGTGTTACGTACCTTGGGACTGGGAACAGGAAGAGCCTTTTGTTGAACGTAAATATTGACAGAGAGGTCTTTCATCTTCTTGACATGATTGAGCAGCACACCATAGTCATCTTCAGCTTGAATGATGAACGAAGAGGGTAGAATGTGTGGGATTGCAAATGAGACTTCATAGTCATTGAATCTTGCAGTGGTTATATTGAGTTTGTCAGTGATGCGAACCAGCATTTGAGCCCTCCAGGTATCAAATGGTTCGTCACCATCTAATTTGAAGCTTGCAGCAAAGCCTGTTCATTTCTTGATATCTTGTTTCTTCCCTTCAGAGACTGGGAATATTGACACATTGTAGGTGACTTTGAAGGGTTTCTTGTTGGGTACAGCCTCAGTGGAAATTGGTTCCTTCATAGTTGACTCTGATCCTGTGATTCAATGTAAGATTTTGTGTGAATGAGACCACATACCCTTGCTTAGCGCTTTGTGAGCATGCTTCATCCTTGGGTGAGTTGATTTGCAAGCCTGGGCATCCTTTGGAGTTGCATCGTAGGTGGGTGCCATCTCATCAAGTTCTTGATCAATGCTATCGCATGCCAGATCGATGTTCCCCTCAGCAATGGTGAGTGCTGACTTGTCAGATGGGCCATCCCGATCGGATTCTTCAGGCTGACTGAGATCAAAGTCAGAGTCTTCAATGATCTCCACACTTTTGTAGTGTGGTTTAGGTGGCATCAAGAACAATCTGGCTCAGGAGTCCGGCTTATCATAGTCACATTTGTACATGAAATTTCACCAAGTCCCTCATGTCTTGCGACTTATTACTAATCTTCCCCATTTCGTTTATGTCTCAATAATTTTGCAAACTGCTGTAAGGTTAAGGTCAAATATTAATAAAATATACTCGATTCTCAACATGGGGGTAATGTTACATTTCATTCCTATTCTTGTACTTCCATGGCTGTACCATTCATTTCTGCCCTTTGCTTGGCATGCCACTGCCTTGTTGCTTCTTATCATGTACTTCTTAGCTTCTGCTCTTCGACCAGCTGTACCACAGCCTTGTTACTTCTTTATTCCATCAGAACTCATAGCCTTCTGTAGTCCACAGTGCCACTGCCTTTGGATAGCTCCTTATGGTAACTACCTTCATCTATATAAACTCTAGTAGTTGCCTTGTACTTCCCTAACTTCAACCTACTTGGTCCTTCCTTGTAATCCATCTCTGTGAACTCTTGAAACCTTGTGTTTGAATCATTGAACTCCTTGATCCTTGACTCTCTGATCCTTTACCAAGTTGCTTGTTTATCTTGATGTGCTCTTTGTGAATTTCTTGGTAACCAAGCTTAACAGACATTGTATGCTTCAAGTTCCATTTGGACTATGGCAGTCCAGATAGGGTAGTTCATCTTTCCTGTGAGAATGTTCTCTCCAATGAACTTGGGGTCATATTTGATGATAGAATCTTGGGGAAGAGAGTGTGCCATTGTTTATAAGACATGCAAGACTAAATTCATATCAAGATTGGAATCAGCATGAAGTGATTCAAACACCATATCAATATAGGAAAAAGAATAAACATATCCTGTGTCTGGTTCTGCTTCACATCAGACTCAGTATTGACTGATGGCCAGTCATATGTCTTGTCTCCTCCTTAATCTGATAGATCAGGAACCTGTCCCATGTAAGGTACTGGTTTGACTTCATCTTCCTCTTTTTCCAGATCTTGAATCCCAATATATGGCTGGTTAGGAGTTCTCTTCCTCTGATCATTAGATCTTTTAGATCTCTTTGTAATCCTCTGATTTTTTCATTGTCTCTTTGTTTCCATTCCCATGTGGATTGGCATATTTCCCATGAAATTCTCTTCTTAGTCCTTGTGAGATTGTGGTTCTTCTGTTTCCATAGATCAGCTTTGATGAGTCTCCATTCCTTTCTGGAGTAAGAAAGTATGTTGAGTCCAGATATTGGTGGTGTAGGAATGGGATAAGGAAGTCGATAAGGTGTTGATTGGGAAAGAAGTGGATATTCTTGAAAGGTATATCCATGATTATGTTGGTTGCTTCATGACAGTTAATGAATGGATAAATCTCCTTGTTTTATTGAGGGCATTCACTGTCAAGAATGATACAAGCAAACTGTCATAACCATCATAATCTCTAAGGTAATCCATGACTAGCATTTTAAGGTCTGGTTACATAACTGCAAAATAACCAAAACCAGACCATAACCATAACTGGTTATGAGTGCTGACAGGTCCAGTCCAGTTACAGTTACAGATAGGTTACAGTTAAGGTTACAGTAGATCTAGAAAATCTTGTAACTGGTTGGAAACTGGTTATAGCCAGTTATATTGTGTAACCAATATTGGGGGTAGATTCTACACATATTACTTGATTTTCCCTGATTTTACTGTATTTTTCCAATTTTGTATTGGCCAGATATGAGCTTGATATCAAAACTACCCCCTAAAATCTTTAAAAGCTCATATCTTCATCGTTTTTGTGCCGGATCTTTCGATTTCTAGATGGATAGATAGCCCCTATTCTGTACTAAAGTCGACTCCGCCATTATTAAGCGTGATTCCCACGTCCACATATGGTAGGATTTTATCAATATGACATCACCAATTTTGACAAGCAATATTAAAATGCTTCAATCTTGCCTGTTTCTTGGCCGATTGTTCTAAAAATTTGATGGATAGGTAGCCAATGATGTATACTAAAGTTGAGTGCTACAATACTAAGCGTGAGCTGTGGATGCAGCAGTGTGCGATCAATTACAAGATAAAACTGGTCAAAACCAGTCACATAACTGGGTTGTAACCGATTGTAACCAGTTCAGATCAGTTCAGTCCAGTTACAGGGGCAATCGGACATTTGTGTAACTGGTTATGTTTATGGTTACAGCCTCTGGAGCCCAAAAACCAGACCGAACCAGACCTTAAAACACTATTCATGACATATAAAATGTTATTGCATGGCCAAGAAGGTGGGATAAAAGATGAGTGAAGCCAATCAATAAGTAAAGGGCATTTGATGTAATGATCTGCTTTGTATTTCAAGTTATCAATGTCTCTGGTTTTGAGATCAAATCACTCTAGAAGTTCTGCTCCATAGTGTTGATCGAAGAGGACATTTTCAGCTAGTTGCTTTCATAGTCTGAAAAGTCTCTTGTTTTTCTGGATTGTATGTTTCTGTTCATCAATGATAACATGAGTGGAAGTATGAAATTGCTGTCAAAGTAAATGATCAAAGTGAGTATTGAAAGAAGTCATGGTAGGAGGATCATATAGTGTCTCAAAATGGAAATGCACAGGATTACATAATCTGATGCATCACCCATATCTCCACAACCTGGCCACTTCACCACATGATATAGGGCTCAGTAGATAGCCATTATACTCTAGTATAATGTAGAATAGTCAAAAACTCCAAAATATTGATTGTACATCAATGGTTGTATGGACAACAAAAAAAGTACTGTGCATTTTATTTTTTGTTGCTGACACTACCCCCTGTAATCTGAATGCCCTAAGCTTATTTCAAGAGGTATCAACCTCAAATCTTTTGTGACCTAAAATATATATCATTATCTGTCTCTGAGTACCATATAGACCCCATATGTGCAACCATACAATCACAGTGTAACTATCTTTTCTACTTGCTTTGCAAGTGTATCTGAAGGCTGATTGCACAAACACACCATACTGTAGCAATGTGCAAATATGCTCAGGAGACCAGGAATAAAGCTAGAAACAATATACAAGTGATAGAATTCAATTATATAATAGCCATGTGGAGATATGCACCCAATTTTCTATATCAAAAAAGAAGGAAATTTAAAAGAGTGTCTGTCATATATGATATACTTATTTTGAGCACTAACTATGATGCTTCCCATACTTTCTAATCCCTGTAGAAACATATATAACAAGGGTGCATTGATTTACAAGCTCCTTGGCAAGTTACACTCCAAATGATTGACCCAACACACATATGAATCTTTGTTATAATGAAATCAGTATGCCATGTGGTCTATGCTAGCCCTGTGAAGATTCTATGATAAAATTTTGTGCTTCTATACCCTAAAGAGGTTTCAGCATGTTTTTATCTTGAAACATGGTGAATTACAGATGTGGTACAATTTCAATCTTTGTGGTAGTGTTCAGATCTGATAATACATAATGTTTTGGAATGTAACTTGCCAGAGACATTGTAAATCAGTGCACCCTTGTTATATATGTTTCTACAGGGATTAGAAAGTATGGGAAGCATCATAGTTAGTGCTCAAATAAGTATATCATATATGACAGACACTCTTTTAAATTTCCTTCTTTTTTGATATAGAAAATTGGGTGCATATCTCCACATGGCTATTATATAATTGAATTCTATCACTTGTATATTGTTTCTAGCTTTATTCCTGGTCTCCTGAGCATATTTGCACATTGCTACAGTATGGTGTGTTTGTGCAATCAGCCTTCAGATACACTTGCAAAGCAAGTAGAAAAAATAGTTACACTGTGATTGTATGGTTGCACATATGGGGTCTATATGGTACTCAAAGACAGATAATGATGTATATTTTAGGTCACAAAAGATTTGAGGTTGATACCTCTTGAAATAAGCTTAGGGCATTCAGATTACAGGGGGTAGTGTCAGCAACAAAAAATAAAATGCACAGTACTTTTTTTGTTGTCCATACAACCATTCATGTACAATCAATATTTTGGAGTTTTTGACTATTATACATTATACTAGAGTATAATGGCTATCTACTGAGCCCTATATCATGTGGTGAAGTGGCCAGGTTGTGGAGATATGGGCGATGCATCAGATTATGTAATCCTGTGCATTTCCATTTTGAGACACTGTAGACAGTAACTGTAAGTGTCCAACTGATCGAACTCATGAATCGAATCGAAGTGCTGCCACCGACGAATACAATCCTATTCCACACTCAACCGTCGTGGTGTCTCAAACAAACTATGATGTCAAAACATCAAAGTTACACAATTCTTACTGGCACACTTTGTGCCACGAGCATACATGGATTAAACTTGAGCTTGGTTGGACCTCATTTGTCTGGGCATGATCACAGCGATGGGAACGGGGCATGATGTCCGAGGCGTGGTGTAGAAATCACTACTCACAGGATCTACAGCAGCGACGACAAATTCATGGCGAAAGCAGGGATTCGAACTGTAATTTACCAGCTTCCAACAGTGTTCATCTCATCCACGATACATATTGCGTCCTTTACCATCCAGTGTTTACTACATCTCAGGGTCGGAACACATGGTCTAAGTCATGCAAAAATTAGTAACAGAGGGTGGAACGGACTCGTCAATTGCTCGGCTTGGGTGAGTAATCGATTCTTTCTGTAACGACCTTTCTATAACGACCTTCGTCATCGCCTTAACTGAGATCATTAAGGTCCTTCATCCATGTCGTTCGTGTTTCGTAGATTCGCCTCCTCTGCCGCCACCGCAGTAGCATCTTCTCCTACCAAGTGCATATGATGTTCTCCTCGGGGGAACGCATTGCTGAACTGAACCCAACAGCAATGTGTTTGTACATTCTCGTCCAACTTGATGTTCGATGTTTCCCCTCAGTCGCGTCACACTTTGATATTCCAGTAGAATCGAAACTAGCCTGTCGGATCGTGTTCAAATTCTATGACAACACGGTCCCACTCACGGTGCACTACCTCCACAAGTTAGAGATACAGAGAAGAGTGGTTACAAGGGCAGCATGTTCCACCAAGGTTCATTTTCGCACGTATCCTTTCCGTGCTCTTCCAATTGCCAGCCTGTATGCAGTTCACCATTTCAAGGCAGTGACTCTCACTTGGCACAATGGCAAGGGTGGCCTGTCAGTCTATGGCGGGCGTTTCGAGGGTGGGCGATTCTCGTTCTTGCTCGCCTTAATTCTTACCTGTGTGTAGATGAACACTTTGTGCACAAGCACGAAAAGCTAGTCTCTTCTCGATGGCTAATGCACGTCCTGACATGAACGGTTCTTAGATGGACCCAAATTCTCTCTCCTTGATTGACTCGATGAAGACTGGTGACCATTTGCACTGTTCTTCATCACAACGGCCCTCACCTCTTCGCTCAATGGCAAACATATTGTGTCCGGTGAGGTCGTCGAGGGCATGGACGTCGTCCGTGTGGTCGAGTCCAAAGGTTCGAGGGTTGGAACACAGTCATCCGGGGTGGAGATTTCCAACTATGACATTGTCCAGCAATCAGGTCTGTCGCTTCACGTTAGTGTATGTGACCACCAGAGCAATAAATGCCAGATTTTCACCTTGACATTAAGGATATATTAAATCATATCCAGCTCATCATGACCATGTTTCATTACTACCATCGTCGTCGCTTCTGTTTTCGTGCATTTCATGGCACTTATCGGACGAGTTCGCAAAATCGGCATCGCTCGCTGTTGATAAAAGTGGAGGGGAGTCCCAGTTGAGCGTTGTGACAATAATTGATTGCGCAGAAGATTCAAATAGATTCAGATTTTGCAATGAGGGCAAACGTGCCAAGCATTACCGCACCACTAAGGAGGAGCCTGGATCAAGTGCTATGTAGAAAAATACAAGTGTAACACCTACATCGTTGAAAGGACGAAGGAAAAAAAGGGACAGGAGTTCACAAAACAAAGTAGATCTAGCGACCGAAATGAATAAATGGAACACAAGAAGAGAATGACACCTTGTCCTCGTCACGCAAGTGCACCACCGCCTGATGCAACACTTCTGCAGCCTGCCTAGTACCTGGAACTTTGCTATCCCTTGCTACCTTTGGCGTATCTCTGTCCATGAACAACCACATTGTCATGGAGACACCACCATATCCGGCGAGAAGCATCCCCGCAACCAGATGCACCGATTTCTCTGACACTTTTTCATCCCCCTTTGCGGTTTGACAAGCAAAGAGGAAGGGCAGTCCACCTTGCGGGCAAGACAGCCGGATGATGTTCGAGGGTCTCATACGACGACGTTTTGCGAGGCAAAGTCCATTGTCGAGTGGCTCGAGAGAATCCTGCATGCAGTGACAAGTAAAATGAGCTCAATCAGTATTGACCATCTTGACCGTCACATCCTCGAGGGTGCCACCAGACTATGAATCTGGAGGCCTGGGACAATCTTTGGATGTGATCGCGTTCGACCCGAATACCTGGAAGCCCAGATCGACCATCAGTCGAGGGCAGGAGAACAGTGAGAATGTGGATGTTGGAGGGGTGGCGAAAGGTGTTTCAAGTCACACTGGTGGATGGTGTGAGTGCAGCTACACTTGGCATGTAGGACGATATTGCAAAGCCGAAAAGTTCTGCATCGTGTCGAGCGCGCGTGCCATACAGACAGGCAAAAAAGCAAATGAATCAGTTGGGCAGCAAAAGACACGGTGCACTTTCTCGACTGCAGAAGATGGAGTCTGCGATATAATCACGTCAGAGAAAATGAATATGTGACTCCATTGCAGCCTCTCATTGTAAAAAAATTCCTCTCGCTCCTCGTCCACCCAAGAAGTTTCTCCAAAGTACAGCTGCCATCTCCGCGTAACCTCTGACGAGTTCCAAATCCATACTCATGCCTAGACCGGGTCACTGTTCCTTGAATATTTTCATGTGCCGCGTCATGAGTTTCTCTGGTGTTCTCGCTCTTCTTCTGCCATCACATACACGGAAGGGGATGGGAACATATCCGGGGGTGGAACAGGAGAGGGAAAATACTGGAAAATGTATTTGTTGAAATCGGCGCAGTGTTTGGTTTCGGATGGGGATATGAGTCGGACGTTGAACATCATGGAGAAGAAACGCCAGGCTGAAGAATAGAATGGAAGCATTCAGAATCACTCCATGTACATGAGGAGCAGGAAGCGCGCGTGAGTGGAATTGGTGACGGTAAACCAGAATTAAAAGATCGGGGGAGGAGTGCGTGTGCGGCCTGAGACAAATGACACCAAAGTTGGCTTCCTGGTCCGCTCATGTCAGACAAAGAGTCTCGGAGAACTGTACCCAAGAGCGCATACAAAACCAAGAAAAAAGACGTGTAGTGATGTAGATATCAACCATAAACTCTCTTTCCTCTTCATCACTGCTTGGCCTCACCCAGGATTCGACAGACTTGTCACATTCATGTCGTTCGTGTTTTGTGGATTCGCCTCCACCACCACCACAGCAGCAGCATTTTCTGCTACCAAGTGCATATGATGATCTTCTCGAGGGAACGCATTGCTGAACTGACCCTCAGGAACATTGTTGTACATTCTTGCCTACTCTGATGTTCAGTGTTTCCCCTCAGAGTAGCATCAAAACAGGCCAGTCGGATTGTGGTGACGGCACTGTCCCACTCACGGCGTGCAACTTCTGCGGGTTGCCAGCAGAGGCAGCAGGTTCCACTGAATCATACCCGAGGTTCGTCTTTGTGCATGTTCTTTCGACGCTCTTCCAATTGCTGACCTGTGTGTAGTTCATCATTCAAAGTGGCGACCTTACTTGACACAACGGCACGTGTGACCTATTGATCCATGGTGAGCGATTCAAGGGTGGGCAGTTCTCGCTCTCGCTCGACTTAAATCTTACCTGTGCGTAGATGAAAATTTTGTGCACAAACGTGAAAAGCTGGGTCTCCTCTTGATGGTTAATGCAGGTCCCAATACTATGAACGGTTCTCAGGTGGTCCCTCATTCTCTTCTGTTTGACCCAACTAGGACTGATGACCATTCACACAGCTCTTTATCATAACAACCGTCACTTGGCTCAATAGTCGAGGTCGTCGAGGGCATGGACATACAGTCAAGTCCAAAGGCTCGAGGGCCAGAATGCCGTGGTCCAGGGATATCTCCGGCCATGGCGTCGTCGAGTGAACGTTGGGTGTAGAAATCGATCAGGTCTGTCACTTCACACTTCACAATAGACGCTAGATTTTTACCTTGATATTGACGATATATTAAATGATATCCAGCTCATCGTGACTATGCTTCATTACCACCATCGTCGTCCCTTGCCCACCGAGGGTCTTGCCTGTCTCTTCACACCTCTGCGTCGTGCCCGTCCCAGCATCCTGTACTACGAACTTGCCGCACATCATATACCCACTTATGAGTGTTGTATCGTGGACTCAAGAGGTATGGTGAACGGAACAATGTAGGCTGGATGTATTATCTGTTTATCCCACGAAGCTGACAACTGAACCTCTGCTAAAATGGCCAATATGCACACTCTTCGAAGCAAAAAGACATGATCCAAGCGCATGTTGCAAGAGCCCAGCTCGAGGGGCATGCCGAGTCAGATTTGCCGGTGTACTCAACTCAAGCCACTTGTGTCTCAGTTGCTCTACGTTTTCGTGTGTGCAAAAACAGTGCGACACGTACTTTCAGGCGGTGCTGGACGCATATGACCACATGATTGCTTGCAAGTGCGAGAAGAGAGAGTTCAAGTTAGGTTAGCTCGTCAGGGAAGCATCGGTGTGTGTGTGGCAATGGCTGTGTCGTTCAAACGATTAATTCTACCCACCAGGAAGGGTAAACTCGCCTGCGCACGCGTAGTCTTTCAAATCAACTCACTACTATGAGACTCAATATTCCTCTTAAAATCAAGGTGCTTTCACTCACAAACTATGCACAAATCAATCAATCAAAATGGATGAATGAAATATACCTCGATCACAAGGGATGTACATAGGGACCATGGCATTAGCACCTCATATTGGACAGTCACTTGGTGCGCTAGACCAACTTGAGAGGGGGGAAAAAGGATGTGACTGCCCTCCTGTCAAGGAGCACAACATCAATGAGGCTGAGGGCTCATTGCAGGTGAGAGTCAAACCGATTACTAGCCTATGAACTTGTATAACTGTCCAAGTTCGCCTGATTCAAAACAGGGGGTGCCTAGGAGATCATGAGAACTGAGGGGGCGTTCGAACCTAGGTGCTTTTGTCCAGAAATCGCTGCTGAGGAAACGAACCTTTTCTGCGAATGGAAGAAATAATTTGGTTCATCGATATTTGAGCTCACTGGCAGGTCTTGTGATTGGACAAATTATGTTGCCAGCTTTGTCGTAACTGGACTCGGAATTGACGAGCTGAACTAGACATGTTGAACATGGCGTTTGCACCAATGGTCAACAAATAGAATCGAATCACGCTGTAATGGAAGTTGGCAGTGGTCATGCTAATGAGCTCTGGGCCATTGTGAGAGCAAAAGTCTAGCACAATCATGTAGAAAAAATACAATGGACAATAATACCTACAGTATGTTGAGAAGACAAGGGGAAAAAGGACAGCAGTTCGCAAAACAAGATAAAGTAGGTCTACTGCCCGAAATGAATAAATGGAACCCAAGAAGAGAATGACACGTTGTCCTTGTCGCACAAACGCACCACTGCCTGATGTAGCGCTTCTGCAGCCTTGCTAGAATCTGGAACCTTGCCATCCCTAAACAGATGCTCATACACATCCCTTGCCACCTTTGGCGCATCTCTATCCATGATCAGCCACATTGTCGCGATCACACCGCTGTATCCAGCGAGGAGCATCCCTGCAGCCAGATGGACCGATTCCTCAGATAATTTTTCATCCCCCCTTGTGGTTTGACAGGCAGAGAGGAAGGCGAGCCCACCTTGCGGGCGAGACAGCTGGATGATGTCCGAGAGTCTCATACAACAACCGTTTGCGAGGCAAAGTCCACTGTCGAGTGGCTCAAGAGAATCTTGCACACCGTGACAAGCAAAATGAACCCAATCGGCATGGGCCATCTTGTCCATCACATCCTCAACAGTGCCATCAGACTCCTGCATTGTCACGAATCTGGAGGTCTGGGTCAATTTTTGAATGTGATCGAGTTCGATTCGAACATTTGGTAGCTGAGATTGACCATCAGTCGAGGGCTGGGGAACAGTCAGAATGTGGATATTGGAAGGTTGATGAAAAGTGTCTATCACGGTGGATGGTGTGAGTGCAGTTATACTTGGTATGTAGGACAATATTGCAAAGTCGGAAAGCTTTGCATCCGGTCGAGCGCCTGTGCCATACAGACCAGTGGCATGGATAGGCAAAAAGGCAAATGATCCAGTTGGGCACCAAAAGACACGGGGCATTTTCTTGGTTGCAGAGGATGGAGTCTGCAATACAATCATTGTTAGAAAAATGAATATGTGACACCATCTAACAACATACTGAAGAGGCAAGAGCTTCGAGAACCAGGCTGACCACTTTTAGCCACAGGAATTCAAGAACGAGCTGGAATCTGTCAATACGAATGTGCACCTGGAAATCTTCGGGGAAGCCAGACTCTCTGTCCCAGCCTTCAATGGCATTCCTCTGACTAGACGAAGTGAGTAATAACACATCTTCACATGAATAGTTGGGGTCAAGTAATACGCGACACATCGCATCAACATGTTGATAGCCAAGCTCTGGGAGGGAAACATGAATAACACTTCCCAATTCTGCCATGATAATAAGTGCATCACACCACCGATGGCTGGCATTCAGGTAGACGACTGGGCCCAAATTTGCCATGGCAATTAGTGTTTTAAAGTCCGGTCCGGTCCGGTTTTTTACCCTATTTGGCAGGCAACCGGACCACAACCGGTTTTGGTAATTTCCTAATTAAGGCAACTGACATTTGGACTTGTAAAGACTGGTTGCAA
>JBBPTK010000628.1:0-13097 GCA_038094135.1 Spongiforma cf. squarepantsii
ATAATCTCGCAAATCGACCGAGAAACGGTCGAGATATGATTATTTTCGGCCGACATGTCATTTTTGAAGAGTATATTTTTGTATTTCAGTCATATCTGGCTCAAAAAAATTCAGAAAAATGCGGGAATATTACGGAATATTACTATATATGGTAGTATACATAGGGGGTGGCTGTACACCGGTTGCAACCAGTTGCCTAAGGTTCCACCAACCCAGGCAACTGCAACTGGACTTCAAAACACTATGTTCTGCTAGGGGTGCTTGGTAGTCGATCTCGTCGATGACGAGATTGTGAGGACCGATGAGAGGAAGGTAAAGAGCCATTGGATTGGTATTGGTAGGTGGAGAGGATAGGGTGGTTGAGGTTACTGGTATAAGTATTGAACTGATCTACTTCAGCTTGGTTCTGTAGGTCAATATAGACGAATCGGTGTCGAGGACAGTACTTTTCGTCTCTAGGGTCGACTCGATAGACAAGGACCTGAAGGTCGATGTGTCTGCAGGTTTGGCCTTGGCATAAAATCTGGCTGCAGATGGGGCAAGGGAGTCGAGAGGAGGCAGGTATAGTAAGATCTGCTCCTATGACACACTGAGAGGTGTCATCTCTAGAAGGATAGTGGATGACCGGAGAACGAGTCGTTCGGGCTGAACAAGTAAGACCGAAGGGAGTAGGGATAACCCTTATAGGAGTGGGTTGATCGGTAGGGAGTAACCTCAAGGTCTGAGGAAGATGGTGAAGTTGAGGAGGGAGCTGGTCTGTAGTAGCACCAGCGTTGTTTGGGAAGGCGTTTGGAACAACTTCATCAATACGATGATGGAGGGAGGTCCAGGCAGCAGCAAGATCAGAATAGGATGTACCTGGGTCTGGAATGCAAGGAGAGATAGTGTTTAAAAGTCCGGTCCGGTCCGGTCTTTTGCCTTTTTTGGGCTAAGACCGGACCGTAACCGGTTTTGGAAATTTCCTAAAATGGCAAAAACCACAAAAATATAGTCTTCAAAAATGACATGTCGGCAGAAAATAATCATATCTCGACCGTTTCTTGGTCGATTTGCGAGATTATTTGATAGCAAATTAGTTTAGAGCCTTAGCTAACTATTGTACAGCCATCGCTAAGCCTAATTCCCACGGGAAAGGGGCGCGCGAACCGGTTTCGGTTGCAACCGGTCCAAATCGGTCCGGTTGCCTTGTAGGCTGAATTAGGACTGGTCCGGATCGGTCCAGTTGCCGGTTGTGAGTTTTTTGGATGCCCTTTGGACCAGTCTCGGTCCGGTCGCCTAATTTGGACGAAAAAAACCGGACTGGACCAGACTTTAAAACACTAATCACCAGCCACTGCAGAGGAACATGATGAACTTGCACGTATACCATACTACCAATCTCTTGTAGGATCCCTGATGTATCTGGCTGTCGCCACACATCCAGACATCACCTACGCAGTCCACCAACTTTGCAGATATCTTGATTGTTATTGCCACACTCACTGGAAGGCTGCCAAATGCATAGTACAATACCTCAAAGGAACCCGAGATTTCGTCTTAACCTTAGGTGGGGAACATCCTGCATGTCTCTTAGGACACACAGACTCCAATTACACTGTATGCCCTGATACTCAGTGTTCTGTAACAGGCTTCTGTTTTTCCTTAGGTGGTGGCATCGTTACTTGGTGCTCCTGTCAGCAACACTGTTCCACCCTTTCTTCTTGCAAAGCAGAATTTGTGGCAGCCAGTGAGGCAACCCAGGAAGTCCTCTGGTTACATCAGCAAACCAGCTCATCACCTAGCCGAGCTTACAGCATCACAGCCTAATCTGGTCTGGGAACATTCTGCCACATGCTAGGCCAGGCTGTCAAAGTCTGTCTATATCATACCATATCTATCAGAGCTAGGCTGTGTCAATCACATCCTGGACAACACTGTCCTGTGTTAGAGAAAAGTTAGGCTGACTTGGAGTAGTGGTAGTAGTGGTAGACTTCAATCGAATAGTCATGTCAGTCAGATGGCCGTGGTGCTTCCATTTTAGTAATTTGCTCAACTCACTGTGCGCCGAGTACTACTAGTACTAGTAGTACAGCTATCAACTTGCTGATTTTGTGAAGTTGTAATATGATATGTACAAACAATGTAGTATTGAATGCCACTAGTAGTAACTACTATTAACACCATTCAATGAAGTCCTGCTCTGACTTGGCGAGCATTTCTCAGCCTAATATACAATCAATGATGAGATCCTCGGAGTCAAACGAATATATATATAAGTAATTGAATAAGTAGTACACAGCACACGTACAGGTGTTCTTCATCCCATTTGACCCATACGAACTTGTACAACATACACAGTTACATCCAAGCAAGTACTGTACATATGCACATATGTACTACTAAGAAGAAATATTAGAAACATAGTCTATGCGAGGTCAATGTCAAATAATGCAGAACTGTAGTGCATTGTCAGAATGCCAGAGCCTAATAGAGCAGAGCTGGTGGCTTACTTTGAGACGATCAGGTGGATCATTGGTCCCCGATTTTCCCTCAGAGCTTTCCGGTGGCTGAGGTATATAGTCTTGAACCTCAGGATGATCGAGGCCACAGGGAGATGCGGAATGGTCACGATGGTGTTGGTTAGCATTTGATGTATGGATCTGCAAGTCATAAACAGGCGAAATTGTGTGGTGGTTGAGGGTCAGAAATGGTGCCATATGGAACACTTCATCCAACATGGGCTGTCGGAAAGTAGGGGAGGCTGCCAGACTTGGTTGTAGAGGCAGATTCAATGTGCTACTCATTGTGTGACACGGCAGTTGTGGGAAGAGATATATGAGTCCTTGCATGCACCCCAGTATGGTAATGCAACCTCGCAGAGAACACGTGTACAGTTGACTACAATTATAGCACAATGCTTTTATCATTTCTCCAATATCAGCTTGTACCCACTCACGCCCATGCCCAAAGCGAGAGCAAATTGCGAAAAACTTAAGACAATCAGCTGCCCACAGTGTGGAAAAAAAATTTGTTCTGAGACTAACGTTCTTTGACACCTGAACCAGCTGAATGGCCTCTGCTATGGATCAAATGGTACCAGGTCACCCCACACTCAGCCACTGATGACCTGGCTCCTGACACCCGTCCCTTCTCTAACTCACATCCTCAGCCAAATAACCATCTTCCTTCCAACTCCAACGACCTTCCTAACTTCAACCAGGAACCAGGGAACCACAGGATGGACATCGAGGACGAGCAAAAATTTACAGAAAGTGTTCCAGGTTGTAGCAAATCCTATTCTGGCAGAGCTACATTCATGAATCACTTCTGGCAAGACAAGTGTGCTGAGAAATGGCGGGAGAATCTATATTTCCCTTTTGCTGATAGCAAAGAGTGGGAGTTTTCCTCTTGGTGTATGCACTCTGGGCTTAGCATGTCTGCTATCGATTCCTTCTTGTCACTCAAGATTGTAAGTGATCAATCCTTCCCCTTCAAGTAGTTGCTGACTGACTCAGAGCAAATGCCTTTCACTCTCATTCTGGACGGCCAAAGAATTGCAAGGATGAGTAGAAACCCTTCCATCCGGACCTGCCTGGCTATGCAAACGGATGACAACCAAGGCCCCTATGAAGTGTCCAGTCTATCTATTTTATTGCTCACCACTCGATTGCGTCCAATCCCTATTGAGTCACCCATTGCTTTCAGCTCACACATCCTTCATCCCTCGAAAAGTTTGGACCTCGGCAGCTCGCGTTTGTTGGTTATATGAGGACTGGTTGAGTGGGGAGCGCACATGGGAAATCCAGGTACATTCCATTTACGAATTGTGATTATCATCTATTCAATGGATGTCTGTGCTAGGAGGCACTTCCTGAAGGTGCAACAGTGTTGGGTGTTGTCCTTTCTTCGGACAAGACCAACATTTCCATCATGAGTGGAAATCGTATGGCGTACCCACTACTCATTAGTCTTGCCAATATTGATCTGACCATTTGCTCCAAGATCTCGCTCCATACATACCTTCTTCTGGCTCTCTTTCCTATCCCAAAGTTTACTCACAAAGACACACGCACCTGGGGCCTACTGCATGATAGGCTAATTCACCAAGCATTAAACAATATCTTGGACCCACTGAAGACTGCAGTGCATGTGGGAATTATGATGAACGATCTGGTTGGCAACTTGTGGTATTGTTACACCCCCCTAGCTGCTTATATTGTGGATACCCCAGAACAGTCCCTTATGGTATGCACAAGCCCAAAAGCATCCCCCTTTACCACAGCCACTTCGAAGCACTTTGGAGACACCATTCTACATCTGCCTCGTACTGGACCCCTCACTCTCAATGCCATTCACAACGCCTGTGAAAGAAATTCCCCCCAGGACTATAAATCATTTTTAAAGATTGCCAAGACATTCTACTTGAACAGTGTCATCGAACCATTTTGGGCAGACTGGCCATTATCTTGCCCATCCAATTTCCTCCACCCAGAACCACTCCATCACTTCCACCGGTTTTCATGGGACCATGACATCAAATGGTGCATTGAAGTTGTCACTGCTTCCAAGATCAATTTTCGTTTCTCCTTGCTGCAGCCCACAGTTGGGTATCGTGAGTTCGAGGATGGTATATCCAAATTGAAGCAGGTTACAGGGCGTGACCATTGTTCTATCCAATGCTATGTTGTGGGTGTTGTCACTGGTGCTGTACCCCACTGATTCCTTGTTGCCATTCGCACTCTAGCTGAATTCTGTTACCTTGCACAAGCGCCCATATTCTCTAATCAGTCACTCGATAAGCTGACTGAAGCGCTTGAAATATTTCATGAAAACAAAGACGCTGTGACACATGCTGGGGCCTGAAAAGACTCTTGGGAGATTCCAAAACTGGAGTTGCTTCAAAGTGTAGTCTTGAGCATTTGGCGATCTGGTCCAGTCATGCAATGGTCCACAGATGCGACCGAGCATGCTCACGTTCAAGAAATCAAGGTTCCTGCTGAGTTTAGTAACAATCAAAACTACTATAACCAGATCGCCCGTTATCTTGATCGTTCTGACAAGTGTTTTCGTTTTGATGTCGCTACATACATTGCAGACTATGAACAGTCCCCCCTCTCCGAGGATGAAGATGTTGATTTCGATAGAGAGGATGATCATGATGAAGACACTCCTTCTCTACATGAACATATGAATTTATCCCGGTCATCCATCAACTACTTCACCATTGCAGATGCCATTATGCGTGGCTATATCTCCAATGCTCTGAAACCCCATTGCACATTCGTGACCTCTACCACTGCCTTTCATATCACAAAACAACTGTCGATGAGGCTGCTGTCATCTTTGGCATTCCAGACCTTCATCCTGCCATTAGGGAATTCATACAGTGCGTCGAGGATGGCACAAATATTCATAATATCTTGGGTACCAAGACACAAGACCTTCATTGCCCGCTGCCATCTGATGGGATTCAAGTATGGTACAAACTACGTGTCCAACAGCATTTATACCATGAAGACAACCAAGTTGACATGCCACAGACCCTAAGGGCATTCCCTCCATCTACCAATCACCCTCATGGACTTTATGATGCTGTTATCATCAGTCCCGGCTCTGAGAGTGACTGGCCACACTGGGGTATTGAAGGTACACTTCAAGCTTATATCTTGCAGTGTACTAAGGCATGGTAGGCCACATTGTTTCGCAGCTAAGACTCATATTCTGCTTGGAAAACGCTGAGGGCTTCGTTGCCTATGCCCATCATTTTGATGTTATACCTCAAAATGGAAGTACAAAAAACATTCATCCCAGAATACGGATGCATTTGTTGAGACGTGCAACCAATCCAAATGGGACACGTATTTGGGGTGTCCTTCCTATATCAAACATTTGATCTGCAGTGCACCTGGTCCCAAATTTCAGAAAGGAGGCTCATGTGCACTTATCGAGGCAGAATAGTTATGAGTTATTGACCGACTTTTGGCTAAATAAGTTTTGGTCGAAGGAATTTTTCTATGCATTATGCCCTTCATAGTCTACCCTATGTAATCTACTACCTCACGTAGCAATCAGATCGATCAGATTGATAGCTTGATACCTCCTACCACAACCTGGTTTGCAAAATACTACCTCTGGAACCCTTGAATTGATCATTAGTGTTTAAAAGTCCGGTCCGGTCCGGTTTTTTGGCTTCCTAATGAGGCAACTGGACCGCAACCAGTTGCAGAATTTTTCCAAATAAGGCAACTGGCAACCGGACCAAAAAAGACCGGTTGCAACCAGTCTTTTGAAAGACTGGTCCGCGCGCTGTCCGCATCTGGTTTTCACGCTTAGATGTGGCTGAATGAAATGTAGATATGATTCCTAGCGAAATCCTGAGCTACTAACATCGAACATCGGTTCAGAAACGGGCGAGATATGAGTATTTTCGGCGGACTTGTCATTTTTTGACATTCAAAAATGGTTTTTGAGTGATATATGCCTCAAATAAATCCTAAAAAATTCGGAAAATTACCAAAAATTACGAAATATGGTAATATACATAGGAGGTGGCTGTACACCGGTTGCAACTGCAGTCTTTTTCCATCTGCAACTGTTGCAACCGGCAACTGCAGTCCAGTTGCGATCAGTTGTGGTCCGGTCCGGTTGCCAGTTGCGCTACCAGTTCACAACTGGACTTTAAAACACTATTGATCATGCACAGCATGCGTTCGACAGGACAATGGGTCAAAAACCAATGGAATTACTTTCTTGAAGGCTCGGATTCAGTGGTCCTGGAAGAGAGGGTAGCAGATTTCTTCAACACCATAGTTCAGCATGTGCCAGACATGCATACGTGGATGAGGTATGTCAGAGTGACCCTCATTGAAAGTTTCGACACTAACCTCATATTAGACGATGGACGGCAAGGCAGTGAATGATCCAGTGGATGGCTTGACTAGGGGGGCACTGTCCGAAAGCCGGATCTCCTTCTTTGCGAAGAAGGGGTGATCAAGAAAAGAGTCATCCTAGAAGAGAAGTTCAACATGAGAACCAACATTTATTCCTTGGGAGAGGTGAAGAAGACGTGCAATGAAGATAACATAAAGGACACATACGTTGAACTCACCAGAAAGGTGGCATTCCTCTTGCAAGCTCAGGATGGGCGGTGCATGGTGCCTGGTATTCACCTCTTGGGTCCTAATATCATCCTTACCCTCGTCGACCGTGCATCAGCACCCATGCAAAAAAACTGATTGTCTGAAAGTGTCTGAAATGTCTTAAATCAGATGAAAGTTCTGAATTCAGATGAATAAGGTATTTCAGATCAAAAATAAGACAAATTCTGAGTGTCTGATTGACTTACTAACCTGGGTTTCTGATTTCAGACATCTCAGACACATTTCAGACACATTCAGACAATCAGTTTTTTTGCATGTCTACTGATGTGGGGGTTCCATATGTACCCACCCTCTCGACATCCACAAGTTCCCTGAAGAGTTTCTCTGTATTCTTCTTGACCTCATGTTCGCAAATGGGATTATGCTAGGCTTCGATTCTACCATTTCTCCCGTCCAGAGAGGTTGAAAGTCAATCCAAATAGTCAAGGAGGGCAGGGAATATGCCATACTGGTTGACGAACTGTTATTCTTTTCTGGGTTGTTACATAGTTGTGGTACAACCATGTGGAGTGGCAAGGTTGCCATTCACGAAAAGGAGGAGGACTTCGTCATCAAGGATTCCTGGGTAGACCCGTTGCGACGATATACAGAAGGCCACATCTTGAAGATGTTGGAGATGGCCGGAGTACAGGGTGTGCCAACTTTGGAGCATGAACAGTGGCAGGACCAAACTCTACATTCCGTCACTCAAGAGCCTGTAAACCATTCTACTCATATCCTCCGTACAATTCTCAATGAAACTCCTTGCTCTTCTTACTATCTATGTGTCCTTTCTCGCCTGGTTTCCAGACCCAGAGGTTATCCTATTTTTGACTTTGACTTGCTCTCTGAGTTGCTGGTCAGACTAGTTGACTGTATTTGAGGTGTGTCAAAGCCAGTCCTATCCCAACCCAGCACTCATGTCTAGTAGCTCACCGTGATGCTCTGAAGTGCACCCACATACTTCATCGTGATATCAGCTTATTCAACTTGCTACTTGTTTTGGTGATCCACAGCAACACTAGTGAAGCTTTCCTTGATCGAGCGCTTCTGGAACCCAAAAAAGGCATCCTTTGCACAAGAATACAGAAACTTTCGCATCGTGGCCTCCTCAACGACTGGGGTTATGCTGTCCCTATGGACGATTCCTGTTGTAAGGACGTCAAGCACCTCGCACCTGGTGACATCCCAGGGGTTTGCGTCATCGGCAATGAAGACCCACTACCTCAGACAAAGTTGAAAGATATGCACAATATCGTCATCCCTGTGGCTGACGATCCCCTCCTGGATGATTTCAGTCCTTTAATCGATGCAAGCCCACTTCATCACACCATGCATATTTAGTTCATAGTACAAGACATGTTCAGTCTTTCTGATGTGCCCTAGGGTACATGGGCCTGGATGGCTGCAGAACTCACTTACATTGTGCCAGGCATGCCGGTAGTGCATTGAGTGCATCATGACTTGGAGTCATTCTTCTACATCTTGCTCGCCATCTGCCTGCTCTATGATGAGCCTGGAAAACGCAAACCCACAAAAGTGCTTACACAGTGCTTCAACCCATTTTTTGGTGTATCACGTCCCAGCACTCTCAAAGTTATCACCATCCAATCTGACTTTGGCCGGACATGCCATATGCTCCCATATATCTCTGAGTATTTTCTACCTGTGATCCCCCTCCTTGAGGCAATCCAAGAGGCCCTTATCTTACCTGTGCGACTGCAAAATGGGATTCATCAGGTGAATCAAGACTTCACCCATGACAACTTTATCAATGCCATTGTCATGGTACTGGCAAAGCTCCCGGAGAGATATTGGGTACTGAAGTTGTCAAGAACCAGAGAAACTTTGAAACACGGTACATCGTCAACTACTTCCTCAATGTCAGTCACCACTACTTGCACTGCCTTCTTGCCCCAAATTCTGTTGCCATGGCCAATGACGATGCATGGTGGTTCCTCGATTGCCAATGCAAGTTCCAGCGTTGGTATGAGTTGAGCTGAAGTATATTTCAGAGGATTTCGAACGAATTTCCATGATGAGTAGACAAACCAATGCAGATATGTACCATGTACATAGTATACCAGGTACCTACTCAGCATGACTACTGTATGTAATTTGCATGTGCCAATTGTTTGTGGATTGAAAAAGCGAAAATTTACTTTGTGGCTCTCTGTGCTCCACTGATACCCTGATGGCTTTGAAGCACAGAATTATTTACGAAGATGAAGATGACAACAATGCCAAAGACAGGCCAAAAAAAACTCGGGCACCTTTAGACAAGACACTTACGGGTATGATGCAACATCCCTCCAGCATTACCACATTCAAATTGACAGGACCAGCTGATGAGGCTGGAGTGCAGTGTTCCCAGTGCTCCAGAAGAGCTAATGGTGGTCGATTGGCCCAGATGAAACAAATAGAACGAATCCAGACGGAACAGTCCAAACGGCCTTCAAAACTTGATATGGCTACCCAAGGTGAAGACGTCAACCCCATGGCCCCATCCTCTCAAGATGTCAGTCAACAAGACTGTCACAATGGATGGAGTCAATCCAATGAGGTGGCCACTTCTCGGTCCCATGCGCAACTAACCAGTTTTCAGTCCTCTTTGCAGCCAGAATTCATGCAGGCAACACCCAGTCAGCCATTTGGATTCAGAGCTCCAGATGTCGGATCCCGCCTGATGGATAATATACAAGCTTCTCTTCACACTAGGTTCCATGGACCTTCTTCCCACTCTTTGTCGAGCACTAGACCACACAGTACTTCTTTGTTTTCTGGCGAGTCTTTTGGGAGAAACTCAACTGCGCCAACATCCCATGCACCATCAGTCTGTTCTTCCATGGGTGAACCAACCAGATCGTGTGTGCCTTCCTCTCAACATGCGCGATCTCTGAATGCTTCAATTTCTTGTGCTTCTGTCACGGATAACATTTCGTGACCCCTTCGGCTCGAACAATCTCAGTCCTCTACAAACTCTGCAACATTTTGACACACCTACTGAAGGGCATCCTCAGCAAGTCTATCGTCCTCACTTGGAGAGGCTTCATCAATCTTGCAAAAGAAGGTTGGATTAATAAGGTATATCATGTGAAGAAACTTACCTGGATATCCGCTCCATCACCTCTATTATGGGGATGTGAAGCAGTGGAGAGACCATGATCAGAACTGCTTGGCAGGCTGTACCAACGGCAAGATGGTATGTTGCTACACGTTGTAAGTTCATATGACTGAAACCATATTTTAAATAGACGATGAGGGATGGCGATCGTCATCACCAGGTACACTGATGTCTAGCTAGTACCATTCAACCTGACATGGCTGACGCTTACTGCCTTTGTAGACTTCTTTGGAAGAATGCTCTCAGCACCTGGTAAGCTATACTAAATCAAGTCCAGACCATCCTGATATTCGTTACAATAGATGACAGAGGCCAGGGAAATGGTACAACCGTGTGTGATAGCACATTGTGTCACATTTGAGGATTTGCGCACTAATGTTGACCATTTTTACTGTGATGATTACCATAGATGGTGGAGAGGGCAGAAGTGGTGTGACCATCCATGATAGTACATTACATTTCACCTTCTGATGTGTGGCTGCAATACTAATATTGTTGTTAGACATCTGTAACTGCATCAGCCATGAAGGTATGGCTCTGCTACGCCAAGGAAGTCAACATACCTCTCATGCGCCCGATCACGCAGTTCCTGGCGAGCGATCTGTACCTGTGCAACCACCTGAGAATATTGTAGCTGCGCACCGCTGACAGAACCATGCTCCACGCCTGCCAAGCAACAAGCAGTTGCTTGTGGCCAGGTAGTGGCAAGTTGGATCCACTGACGACACTACAGGTGACATTGAAACCGCTGCGAATAATCAAGATCCTACCAATCCTTTAGTACACTCAACAGCAGAACGTGCAGAACCTTCGCAGCTCCAATTCTATGACCCGCCAACTTGCGATGTTATTGAACATGCAAAACAATTTTCTCACTGCAATGCAGCTTCAATCAACCCATTTCCTTTCCATGCAGTGTTCAATGCTAAGGCTGTTGAATATATTGACAAGGCTATTGCTGAGCATCAAAGTCAAGGACTAATTGTTTCCGATGGTGAGTAGCTACTCTTTTGCCATCATTTATCTGCTTCATCAAGACATCAAGGCTGGTGGCCTGAACATGTATCAGGTATTACAAAACTGGTATGTTTTCTTTATCCCCCAAAATGTACCTGTTCATGTTGTCTAGCTATGGGATGACCTCAGCAACTGGCAGTCAACATTAAAGAAAAAGGCTTGTACCTTCGTCACCCAGCAATACCAGTGGGATCCAGAAAATCACCGTGAACGAAACATGGAGATCATGAAGAATCTTATAGGCAATGGTGGTATATTTTTGAGGGACAGATTTGACATCAAGGTAAGGTGGAGCTTTCAAGATTATGCCAGCTAACACTGTTTCCAAGGTCACGCCAACAACATTGCGCATCTGGCCCTCTTGGGGCTTATTATCAAGTTCTTTTACACAGGCCCTGGTGCTGTCGGAAGATTGTTTCCTGAAGTGTTTGCTCAGGAAGTTCTGCAGGCCACAGTGGCCATTGCTGCCACAGCTGTTCGTGCTTTTTCACGAAGAGAAATTATCATGCTGATCAACTTCATGCAGCTTAAAGTTGGACTCAATGAGATTGCCTCAGTACAGGGTGAGGTCAATTTTAAAGTCTCTACCTACTCACCGGTCTACACAGAGATACTAGGGTTGATGAAAAGATGTGATACCAGTCCCATCCACCGTGCTAAGACCAGTGCCTTGCGTGAGAGATGGGCAGAACTTGGAAGGCGAGTTTTTTTTTTTACTGTTGAATGTACTTGTTCTGATGTGATGCAGTGTTAGTAATGGCATGACTAATCAGGAAGTGGTGGGTGGTGGGTGCGGGTTTGATATTGATCTTAACTAACATGATATGATATTGGTTATTTCTCTGGACATTTTGTTACTCCATGCAAATCTACACCTATTTTGAAAGCTATACAATCTGAATCTGTTTGATCCAGTGAGGGACTACTAGTAATGGTTTATGAAGTACAATGTCTGGACTTGGCTAGACTGTGACCAGACTTTGGACTCCTGTCTGGAACTAGGCAATTGGGAACCTTACTAGAAGCATCTGTTGCCCTAGAGTATCTGTCCAGTTCTGTCCAGTTCTGTCTAGCTGAGGGCTGGTTTGCTGATGTATGCACACTCCTAGATTCTATTGGCTTTACTCAACTGACTGCCACTCCCTTACTATGCAATAACCGCAGTGCGATCATTCTTACTGAAGACCCTGTCTTCCATACACATTCGCAACACATACACACAAAATACCTCCATGTTCGCCACCATGTCCACCTCTCCCATGTTCAGTTGCTCACTGTACGCTCCAACGAAAATGTCGCTGACATATTCACAAAGGCCCTTCCATGCCCTGCTTTTACTCTCTTCCATTCCCTTCTGGGCATTTCCCCCACCAATACATGCTAAGTATGCTTGTCTTGTTGCGGGGGAGTGTTGATGTATGACCAATGAGACACATACGCCATATTCCATACCTTACTCTTCCGTATTCCATTCCTTCATTTTCCTTTATCACCACATCACTTCTTCACGTTATCATTCACATGTTTCTCAATCCATGAACATATATATATAGCCATTATAGTTGATTCTCCCCTCATCCCGTTCATTTATGGTGCTGAGGGGTAAGTGTATCTTATACTCGTATCACTCATATAAACTTACAGATAATCCTACATCAGCAAACTAGTGGGGTCTGTTCAGATCTGCACAGGTCTGTACAGGCTGTACAGGTTCTACAGTGCTACAGATATGTCCCTTTTGTACAGGCTTGTTCAGCTCTGTACAATCCTTGCAGCTCTGTACAGTCCTTGCAGACCTGTACAGGCCTGTACAGGGCTGAAGCACTGGGGATACTGTG